>CM047430.1:14879772-15052941 GCA_026168455.1 Theocolax elegans
AAACTTACTAAACAGTATAAAGATGCGTATGGGGAAGTTGTCCAGGGATACATACAATTTTATTCATGCAATCCATTGATGGTTATTTTATTTTCTCAAAAACAAATAGAGTATCTTGCTTCAGAAAAAAATCCTTGTTTACATCTTGATGCCACTGACTCAATAGCAGCCGATCCTCCATATACAGATGAAAAAATGACAATATATTATTACGTTTTATCTCTACCAGGGTCAAAAGATTATGGACCACTTGAACTTCTAGAAAGTTATTTATCGTTTCATACTGAAACAGCAGTAACTTTTGTACTGAATTTCTTTTTAGATTATTTAAAGGAAATCTCACCTTCAAAAAAGATAAGAAAAATTGAAACCGATTTCAGCCTAGTCATGTTAAAGGCTTCTTGTTATGCTTTTAACAAAATAAATCTTTATGCGTATATGAATGAAATTTATAACGAAGTAGAGTGTGAAGAGCCTATAAATAAAAGTGTAACTATCATACATGTATGCTCATCGCACTTAATTAAAACTGCCATAAAAAAAATTAAAGAATACTTTCCAGATAAAAAAGTAAATCATAACGAACGATTTATTGCAACAAATTTAATTTCGGAATTAATCCAATCGCCAGATTTAAATGTAGCTAGAACACCATTTACTTGCTTATTAATAATATTTGGTTTTGAGAAGCAAATAAGAAATTTTGATGATGTGATAGAATCCTTAATATCAACACATGAGATCAATCTTGAAAACAATGATAACGCAACTACTTTATCAATAAATGAGATATTTGTAAGCGATAAATTGAAATCACCGTTATATTATAAAGCATTTTTAAAGATAAAAGATGATGTTGAAAATAATAATGAATGTACAAATGTGAATAACCAATACTATTCAAAAAAGTTGATTGATTACTTAATTGATCATTTATTGCCATTTTTCGCAGTGTGGTCAGCAGCTGGAATATCTCGATTAGGTCTCGCTCGAGCTAGTAATGCTACAGCAGAAAAGTTTTTTAAAATACAAAAACATTTTATGTTAAATAATGAAAAGAAAGTAAAAATACCAAGATTAATTCAAAAAACAGAGAAAATCATCCAAGCCAAATTTAAAGAAAGAAATTTTTGTGCAAAAACATTTCGAAGATGCAAGAATGAAAAAAGTAAAATTAACTTAGAATCGAAGAACATTAAAAAAAAAGTTGTCGGAAAACGCAAATTAAAGCAAAATTTAAAAAAGAATGTAGAAGAAGAAGTGTGGATCAGACACGATACACAAAAAAAAGGACCAAATCGATATTTTAAAAGGTCAAAGCCATTTAAAAAAGAAACATGTTATACACATATGACTGAACAAATACAAAATACAATTAAAAAATTAAAACAAGCTGCGAAAGAAGTAGCTGCAAAATATAAAAGTAAGAAACACAAAAAAGATATTAAGCTGAGCAACGTTATTCAAACAGTACCGTGTGAAGTGACTGACAAACAAGAAAATCAAAATCAACCTAATCAGAATCCACAATTACTGGAAGCAGACAAAACTTCGCCTGTCAAAGTTGAAAGTATAATTCCAGTCACAACTCAAAAAGATCTTAAAACACAACATATGCAAGAAAATGAAACTTCTAAAGCTTGTACCACTAATAATGTATACCACCAAATACTTAACACACACTTACTTTTCGAAAATTCTGATTATCCACCGAATTTCCCTTCCTTGTATAAAAGTGTTAATGGTTTTGTAATTGATAATATCAGTTTTCAATCACTTATGCCATACCAAAATTCTGATTAATATCTTGACGACGCAGTTATTAACGGATTTTTTAGTTTGCTTCCTGACATAGCAAAGACTAAAAACATTTCTCTAGTAAGTTTTGATACATTATTTTATGAAAAAATCTTTTACGACCAGCACATAAGCGAAGGTTATCTTACATGGGCTAGAATACATTCCGTATTTAAAAAAAACATTTGGTTAATACCTATAAATCGCCATAAGCATTGGACACTTTTGGCAGTTTTTTTCAGTGAAAATACAATGTTGTATCTTGATTCGTTACACGGGGATCCAGCAGAAATAATAATTAATAGTATATGTACATTTATTGAAATTTTAAAAAAAGAAATCATTCAATGGGATCATTGGAATTTATATATTCCAAAAGATATCCCAACACAAATATCCACACAATTAGGAGCTGGAGGTAATTGTGGCGTTCATGTATGTGTTTGGGGTCTTATAATTGCCACTTGTACTTTTATAAACTTTGATGAATCTCAAATGAACTGTGCGCGCAAAGGTATAGCGAACATTTTATATTACACTAAAGCTCCTGAAAGAGTGAACAGAAAAAAAAATCATATGCGAAAGCATTTACTATCAGATGTCGACGAAGTTAAAAACACTAAAATTTTATTAAGATATCATTCAATTAATAAAGAATATTCCCCTACTAGCACACAACGTTGTAGCAACGTTATGGCAACGTTGTTTTGTAAACGTTACAACGTTGTTATAAAAGTTATTAAAACGTTGAAGCAACGTTGCTACAACGTGGGATATGTCCGCTAAGATTTATGTAAGTTGCCGCGATAGGTGGAAATAACGTTGTGATAACGTTTGAGCAACGTTGAAAATGCCTTTGAAAAATATGTTTAATACAAAAATTTAAAAAATGTCCTGGGCAAGCAAAAAACACCTTTTTAAATGCACAAAATTTTAACTAATAAAAAAAACTTTCAACCCGCGGGAATTGAACCTCGGATCTTTAGAGCCGGAGGCTTACTCTCTACCAACTAAGCTATTTTGTTGTTCCTGTCATTAAATTAACTTTTGGTTATAAACTACTATCGAAATATGCTCCGAAATTAATAACCTAAAGTTAATTTAATGACAGGAACAACAAAATAGCTCAGTTGATAGAGAGCAGGCCTTCGGAGCAAAATATCCGTGGTTCAATTCCCGCGGGTTGAAATTTTTTTTTATTTTTTTCTTATTTTTACATGAAATACATTTTTCAAAGGCATTTTCAACGTTGCTCAAACGCTGTCGCAACGTTATTTCCACCTAACACGGCAACGTACATAAATCTTAGTGGACATATCCCACGTTGTAGCAACGTTGTAACGTTGCTACAACGTTGTTTGCTAGTAGGGACCATACTTGCGAATTTTTACACCTTAGTAAAATATGTTTTTTATTTAACAATTGGATTAATGAAATACCGTCACATACCCAATTGTTGATCAATTAAGGTAAATCTGTACGTTCATAGAATAATTTTATGTTAAAAAAGCTAATAATTGTATATATTTAGACGGATACAGAAAGTATAAGTATTAAACTTCCTTTTAGCCATCTCAGAAAAATAAAATAGGTGCTATTTTTAAAGTAAGCAACAATCTAAGAAATAAAAGCGGGAAGTACCAATTTCTGATCAGTAAATTTTCGGTACATATACCACTTTTTATTTAAGTCTACTAAACAATTATTGATTGTTTAACCTTCAAATTGTGCGTAGCAACGTTTAGATTTATGTAAATCTTATTATTTTATTGAAATAATACACTGATCAGAAATTGGTTCATGATCAACAATTGGGTATGTGACGGTATATGTACTTGAAATGTTAAATAATATAATCTTAAAGAGCTGTTATTAGTTCCATACTGATTTTAGTATTATCTATTGCATGATTTACTATGTTCTATCTGGTACATTCATAAACAATTACAAAGATATGTATTGAAACGTAAATATCTCTTTTTTATTGGTTTAAAATTTTTTTTTGTATGTTTTTTAAACCAGTAAAATAGAGATATTTACGTTTTAATACATATAGAGAAATTAATATCGTACAAATGAATGAATATTTCTTCCATACAGATTTTAGTATTTTCCGTTCCATGATTTAATATCTTCCATCGTCTACATTCATAAACAGTTATAAAGATAATGGATACATATTTGTAAACATTTCAAAAAGCATAGTTACAATTAATATAAAATTGCTGCAATATATTACTAAATATATATTGTTCTTCTAATATGGTACCGATATGTACATTAAAATTTTAACTTGTATGAAATTGTCCATATTTTTAAAAATATGTTTATTCCATTAAAATTAATACCATTAAAATAAATTCTAACTGGGCTTTTTGAAACATCTACAAATATGTTTTTATTATCTTTGTAACTATTTGTGAATGTACACTGAGAAAAGGATTTGTTAACTGTTAATAAATCTAATTTTGGAATACGGGCAAATAAGAGAATTGTAACAATGAATATAGGTTATGTTGTGGTTAACATGCATTTGTTAACAGTTAACAAATTGGCTGTTGAACAAAATAAATTTTGATTTACTTTTCAAAAAAATTATATTTGAATTATATTTGTTAACTATAAATAAATTCTTCTCTCAGTGTAGCATTGAGAATAGACTGAGAAATGTTTGATCATGAAAGTTAATCAGCATTGACCGCGGTTAATAAGTAGATGGGTGAATAACTAACATAAACAAAAAAATGTGTCATACTTTTTTTTATTTATTTTATGTTTTTTTGACTATTTTATTTGTTTTTACCCAATTTTTTTTAGAGAATTATACTACATAACTTTCTCTTGGAATTTTACAACGAAATCATCAGGTTATTTAACAAGGAAAAAATCATGTGATTAAACACGTGTTACGGTATGTGATTCATCACTTTTATTAATAACATATAAATTAACTTTTATTGTTTTATTTCTCTGCGTGTAACTTCTGATTCAGTAAACATTCAATACCGATTTTGTACTGATTCAATCTTGATTTTGTACTGATTGTGTACCAATTCAATTCTGCGTTTTGGGAAAAAGTTACTGCAGATTCAGTACTGATTTTACTCTGATTCGGTGATGATTTTATATTGATGCAGTGATGATTTCATATTGATTACAATATGAAATCAGTACTGAATCAGCGTGAATTATTTTAACAGGGTATAAAATTCGTACAAATTTAGTACAAATTGTGTGCTAATTTTGTACGAATTTCGTACGAATTTTGTTCTAATTCTGTACTAATTTTGTACAAATTCTGTATATTATTTGCATGAATTTTGTGCTTATTTATTATTAGAACTGTAAATTCGGACTTTTAGCGTACGAATTTTGTACAAATTTCGGACGAATTTCGTATCAATTTTGTACTGATTTAGCGCTAAATTTAGTGTTGATTTTGTACTAAATTCGTACTAATTTTTTTAATAGGGACTCATTTTGTGGTCGGATAAAGCATCAAAGTTTAACCTAATGTTTTTGAGATACGGTATTGGAAAAAAAAGAAAAGAACCTCAAAGTTTGTGCATTAAAGCTAGAAACCATAAAATTGAAATCAGTAGTTTATTACATGGTTTTGTATTTTGCATGTTTTGTTAGCATGTTTTGTATTAACTTTCTATTAGCCAACAAATTTTACAAACTTAAATATGATAAAAATTCCTAAAGTAATAATTCTCGAGCAGATTGTAATAACTCTGTACAGATAAGGTTTATTTATATATGGCTCAAATTATTGTAGAATGTATGGCAGAAAATAAGAAATTAAAGAATTTTGGGCTAAGAAACCATAATTTTCATATTAAATTTTAGTTAAAATATTTTCAATTTCTTATTTTCTTCATAACTTTACTCCAAATGGAGCCATTTTAGCTTCCCTTTTTTAAATTATATTTTATAGTTTTTGGGTCGATTGTTTATCTTAATTTGTTTCGGAGTTATATGCGATTAAATTGAAAGTAATTTTCTTTAAAATTATTATTAGATGTCGAATAACTTTCGTCAATGTGGCTATTGGCAAGCAATAACTTGGCTTTCTTCATATTTTTACACTACAAAAGATATACCAAAGTTAGGGTAAGATCCGTTTCTCGGAGGTTATGTACCTCCCTTGTCAGTCTGTTCCACTCAACTGGATTAAAACTATATTTAAGTTTACTATTAAAATTTCAGTCTAATCGATGAAGTGATCCCTGAGATATCCTGCGGTACACAGCATGAAAGCTTCCCGATGTAAGATTCATGCAATATTCCTTTGCAAGTTTTCTGCAACCTTCCTAAGACTTTACTGAATCTTGCAGCAATCTTTCAAAGGAAGATTCCTCGAAAGTGTTATACAAAATTGTAGCAACATTCCAAGAAAGATAAAAGTCACGGTAAAATGATATATTGCATGAAACATTGCTAACAGCTTGCAGCCACGTTTCTAGAAATGTTGCAAACTTCATTACAGAAAGCATTCATGAAAGACAACTCGAAATATTGAAGCAAGATTTATAACAGATCCAAAGAAATTATACGGCGTAAGCTTGCTGCAAGCTATTCAAATATATTGCTGCAACCATTCAAAGAATATTCATTCTTAACGTTCCAGAAAAGTTCAGTAAAAGAATGCAGCAATTATTGCTTACTAGCTTCTAGGAAGCTTGCTTAAAAGCTTTCCAGCAAGATTTAAATGATTCTTTCTGACATATCATAGGACAATATTTCCGGCAAGCTTTCTGTAAGCTTCCTGAAAGCCGCACCGAAAGTCGCAAGAGCAAAGAAAATTAAGTTTGCATAAAACCCTGCTAAAATATTACCGTAAATGTTGCAGGAATGTTACTCGTAATCTTTCGTGAAAGACAGGCAAGACAGATTGCCACAACCTTTCTTGCCACCTTGAAAAGAGATTCGTCATGCACTGCACAACTAGCTTTCAGAAGCTTATTCCGGAAGATTGCAGCAGCCGGTCAAGGAATATTCCCGTTAAATTATGCAAAAATGTTTCACGAAAGATTGCGGGAATCAATGGTACCTACTTTGTAGAAAACTTGCGTAAAAGATTGCAGCAGGATTTCAATGCATTCTTTCTGAAAAATCATAGGACAATATTTCCGGCAAGCTTTCTGCAAGATTCCTGGAAGCCGCACCGAAAGTCGCAGAAGAAAATAAAATTAAGCTTGCATGAAACCTTGCTGAAATATTGCAGGAATGTTACTCGTTATCCTTCGTGAAAGGCAGGCAGACAGATTGCCACAACCTTTTTGGCCACCTTCAAAAGAGTTTCATCAGGCACTGCACGACAAGCTTTCAGAAGATTATTCTGGAAGATTGAAACAACCTGTTAGGGAATATACCCATTGAATTATGCAAAAAGGTTTAACAAAAGAATATCACAATGTACAGTACATGCTTTGTAGAAAAGCTTTCCTAATAGCATCTAGCAAGATTTCAATGAAATTTTTAAGGAAGATCGAAAGAGAATATTTCCGGCAAGCGTCTTGCAAGTTTTCAGAAAACCGTACCGAAATTCACAATGGAAAATAAAGTTTATCATGCATGGAAGCTTGCTGAAATATTGTCTCAAATATAGTAGTAACGTAAGTGCCAATCTTTCAAAAAAGTCTATGTATAGCATGAATCTTCCATCGGGGAGATATTTTAATACTGCTTCGTGCAGTATTACGTATAAAGAAATTCTTCGTAAATAATTTTTTATCTTTATTATTTATTAATATTGATATTAATAATAAATTATATTTTGTAGTTATATGTACAATTAACAGATCTACTTATTTCCAATTACGCCGAAATCGATTTGGATATTCGAAATTCGAGATTATCGAATGTATGTTCATTTGTAGAATGTGAGAATAAAGACTTAGTTCCAAGTAATTATTTAACTTTATGATTTGTTAATATTTAATTATATTTTATATTTTGTATTTATATCGTTGCATAATTCGCTGATTCCCGCACAGCATAAAAGCTTCCCGATGAAAGATTCATGCAATATTCCTTTGCAAGTTTGCTGCAACCTCCCTAAACCTTAACTAAATCTTACAGCAATCTTTTGAAAGGAACATTCTATAAAAGCGTTCTGTAATTTTTTAGCAACATTCCAAGAAATATATAAATAACGATAAAATGTTGAAACATTGTCAATAGATTGCAGCAACATATCTAAAAATGTTTCAAACTTGATCACAGAAAACTTTCATGAAAGACAACCAAAAATATTTGAGCATGATTTATGACAGATTCAAAGAAATGATACAGCGAAAGTTTGATGCAAGCTATTCAAATATATTATTGCAACCATTCAAGGAATATTGCTGCCTAATGTTCCAGAAATATTCAGAAAAAGAATGAGGCAATCACTGGTCACTAACTTCTAGAAAGCTTGCGTAAAAGCCTTCCAGCAAGATTTCAACGCATTGATTCTGAGCGATCAAAAGACAATATTTCCAGCAAGCTTCTTGCAAGTTTTCAGCAAACCGCACCGAAAGTCACAGTGGAAAATCAAATTAAGCTGGCATGAAAACTTGCTGAAATGTTGCCGCAAATATTCGCCGATGGAAATTTTAAAAAGTAAATAAAAGTATATAAATGCAGCTAAATGTGACAATTGAGACTGTATTTACTTTTATTTACGTTTATTTACTTTTCTTTACATTTATTTACATTTATATATCTTTAATTATATTTGTATACTGTTATTTACATTTCTGATTATTTCAAAGAAAAATTTACTGGCACCAAATAATTTTTTATAATCGTATATATAATTCATTACAGATATTTACATTTATTTAGATTTATTTACGAATGTATACATTTTTTATCATTTATATAAATTTATGTACATTTATTTACAGTTATAAAATAAACTGCAATAAATAAAATTATAGAAAATTATAAATAATAATAAACTAAATTAAAATATTAAAAAACTATTTATTATAGATACACTAACTAGGAGAGTGTCTCAGCTTCTGGTCACGGATCTTAACCAAACTCTGGGATACGTTTTGTAATATAAAAATATGAAGAAATTCAAATTTTAGACTCTAACGCTCTGATTTATGAAAATTAAAAGCCACTAAAACAAATTTTGAAGAAAAATTACTCCCATTTTAATCGCTTATATCTCGGAAACAAATAGAAATATACACTGAAACTGAAGTAAGCTCAAATTGGTTAATTTGTCTTAAAGTTATGCATAAGGAATATTGCTGCTTAAAATTCCAGAAAACTTCAGAGAAAGAATGCGGCAATTTCTAGTAAGTAGTTTGCAGAAAGCTTGCATTAAAGATTTTAGCAAGATTCCAATGCAATTTTTGTGAATGATCAAAAAACAATGTTTCTGGCAAGATTCCTGCAAATTTTCGGTAAAAAACGCGATAAGTTGCAGTGGAACATAAAATTAGGGTTGCGTGAAAGCTTATTAAAATATTGCATTAATAAAACTAGTGATTTTTCGTGAAAGACAGCTAGATAGATTACTGTAATCTTTCTGGACACGCTCAAAAAAGTTACGTAACGCCTCGCACGAAAAGCTTCCAGAAGCTTATCATGGAAGATTGCAGCAAAGATCAAGGAATATTCCCGATGAATTATGCAAAAATGTTTCACTAAAAAATACTGCAATGAACAGCTTACCTGCTTTGTGGAAAGATTCCTCAAAAGTTTCTATTAAGTTTTTGGAAATTAGTACAAAATACACTCTCAACCACATGCTTTCAAAATTTCAAAGTTTTACTGCTTAGCAACAAAACGTTGTAGCTTAAAAAATCCAAAAAGTTAAAAAATTCAAATTTGTGTTTTTTATAAGTATTAAAAAAAATGAAAACACTAAACAACATGTCTCTTTTTGATCCGTTGTAGATTTAAGTAGTATACAGATAGCTCAAAAAAACCAACGAGGTTTGGAAGGTAATTGCTTTAGCTTTAAAATGAGAGATTGAGCGTTTTTTTAACCCACTTTTTACCAATGTTGGAGTGTTTTTAGTAAAAAAACACGCTTTTTTAAAATCGAAATATTTAAAAAAGGAACAGACATAGAGAAAAACTACAGAGCGAACAAAGATTATGCTATGTTACTCACAGAACATATATCTGCAGCTTAAATGAGATTTGAACAAAATAATTCTTTTCCATGTTTTAGCATAACAAAAAATTTTAAAAATCACTTTTTTTATTTTATATTGTACTTGAAAAATGTTTAAATTAACATTAATTGAATTAAAAAATTATAGAATAATATTAATTTTAAAAATACTGTATTAACTGAGACTCAATTAAAGATTTTTTAACTTTTTTATATGCGAGAAAATGGAAAAAAAATTTTTTTTCATATCTCGTATCAAGATGCAGATCTACATTCTATGAGTAAAATAGCATCTTTTTTCTCCTTGGACTTTTTCTCTATCTCTCTTCCTTTTTTAAAAAAGCGTGTTTTTTTACTAGAAATACCCTGGTTTTTTTTTATCTTTTCAGTATTTGCATACAATAATAAACTTGAAATACATTATGTTTAGTTTATTCCTCTATAAATGTGTATTTTACAATACCCCGTAATTTATTTTCAAATAAATTATTTCTTTATTTTTTTATTTATTTTAGAAACACTATAATGATATTTAAGCTTACTAAAGTACCAATATGATACAAAGTTGGTACTAATCTCATTCTTATGTAGTACTAATTTCATTACAATGTAGTACTGATTTTGTAAGAACTAGGTTCACTGAGGACGAATTTAGTATAAATTTCATGAATAGTATTTGAAGGGTTGTGTGGAGTTAGGTCTCGAGTTAGGTCCCTTTTTAAATTATGATTGAAAATTAATCTAAGAGGCATCATTTATACGTATTTCAAATAAGAAAAAATGAAAATGTTTCTTTGTATTTCAAATGATACAGAACACACAAAAAAGGCCTAACATATGCCCTCTTAGCCTGCTTTGAATCGATTAAATGTGCAGAGTAGCAAAAATAAAAAAAGTAAGAATAAAAAAAATAAAGTAAAATAAAAGCAACATAAAATAATAATACCTAATAAAATTTTTACTTAACATTGCGCAAAATTGGTTTAATGTGAATTTTTTTCTTTTGTGAATAAAAACGAGGATTTAAGAACTGGAAGAGAGACTGATGAAAAATAGCTCAATTCACAAAGTTATTTATATATATTTATGAACACTTTGTAAACTGAATTTATTATCTTAAAAATAGAAAAATATATTTTCGTTTTCATGAAAAATGTAACAGTTTCAAAGTTACAAATTTAACGCTCGAGCGAAGCGAGTAAAAAATCATCTTTTGCACGTGTATATATATATATATATGGGCTATTTCACGTGAAGTGATACAGTCAAAAAATAAAAATTTTTTTTTCTAGTTAAATTTTCTAGAAATGGGTTAAAAAAGATGTAGCTAAATTTTTAGAGCGCTATTTTAATTACATTTAATGCTGCTAGCAATTGAAAAATTGAAATTTAATGAAATTTTTTATTTTTTAACTATATTTATCGCTTTATAACCCAAATCCTATTAATTTTTTGTTATACATGTTAAATATAAGAAAGTTTGGAAATTTTCTGTAGAATCTGTTAAACAATTTTAATTGCCCCAATTATATATATAGGTACTTGCAAGACATAAAATAAACCTTAAAATGCAAAAAAATGAGTTTCGTCACAATTTTGAAGAATGGCAGACAATTCAGAACCAAGATATAGACATTTTTGGACAAAAACAATACTACAAATTTACTAAAGTGTCCATATCTTGGACCAGAATTGTCTGCCAGTCTCCAGCTACAGACCAAATAAAAGGTAACTTTTCAACGTTTAAATAGATTTTAAGGTTTTAGGTTTGGGAAAAAAAATTGTGACGAAACTCATTTTTTTATATTTTAAGGTTTATTTTATGTCTTGCAAGTACCTATATATATATAATTGGGGTAATTAAAATTGTTTAACAGATTCTACAGAAAATTTCCAAACTTTCTTATATTTAACATGTATAACAAAAAATTAATAGGATTTGGGTTATAAAACGATAAATATAGTTAAAAAATAAAAAATTTCATTAAATTTCAATTTTTTGATTGCTAGCAGCATTAAACGTAATTAAAATAGCGCTCTAAAAATTTAGCTACATCTTTTTTAACCCATTTCTGAAAGATTCCACCAGAAAAATATTTTATTTTTTGACTGGATTACTTCACGTGGAATACCCAATATATGTATTTTTATACCGTGGGCGTAAATGAGATTTTTTAAAGAAGAGCAATGCGCAAAATGTGTTTTTACGCACACTGTATCAGAAGATTGTTTTGAATTAAAAAGTTGTACATTCTCATGAAAAATCATAAAATAATATTTTTTTATGTTATGTTTTGTAAGCAAAATTTAATAAGAAATGTATGTTAAGTAATCAAATGTTTTTCAGGTGATTCATTCATCATAAAGCTTCTGTTATTTATTCGATATCGGCAATAAAGAGCATAACTCGATTTTTTAAATATTTAATATTTTTTTATTATAAATCTTTAACTGAAAAATAGCAGTCGGAACTTTTACAACAAATAGTATTTATTATAACATTTTACAATATCACATCGTTTTATAAAGCTGATGCAAAGTTATACTGTTTTTTTTAATTTTCCAAAAACTATACTATTGAGTTAGGCCCTTTTACCACCCAACCCCTCATTTTATTTGATAAAGTATTATTTCGTACTGATTTGTACAATTATGAAATTGATTTTGTACTTACTTTGCGCAAAATTTCGTATTAATTTGGTACATAAACCATACTAATTTTTTTTAATTGGGCAGTTACATTCCTGCAATATTTGCGGTAATATTTTAGCAAGCTTTGATGCAAGTCTAATTTTATGTTTCGCTGTGACTTACCGTGTGGTTTTCCGAAAACTTACTGGAAGCTTTTACGCAAGCTTTCTAGGAAGCAAGTACTGTTCATTGCTGCATTTTTCGTGAAATATTTTTACATAATTTAATGAGAATATTCCTCAACAGGTTGTTGCAATCTTCCAGGATAATGTTCTGAAAGCTTGTTGCGCTATGCATATCGAAACTTTTTTAACCGTGGCTTGAAAGGTTACAGCAATCTATCCAGCGGTCTCTCTTGAAAGATTGCTAGTTACGTTGCAGCAATATTTGCGGCAATATTTCAGGAAGCTTTCATGCAAGTTTAATTTTATTTTCTACTGCGTCTTTCGTGTGGTTTTCCGAAAACTTGCAAGAAGCTTGCCAGATATATTGTATTTTTATCTTTCACGAAAACTGCATTAGAATCTTTCTTGAAGCTTTTACGTAAGGTATCTACAAAGCAGGTACTGTTTAATGCCGTAATCTTTCGTGAAACAGTTTTGCATAATTCATCGAGAATATTCCTTGACACGTTGCTGCAACCTATTAAGATCAGCTTCTAGAAGCTTGTTGTGCCTTGCGTAACGAAACTCTTTTTAGCATCGACTAGCTATTTTTATCGAAACGTTGTCAGTTACATTTTTGCAATAATTACGGCTTTATTTCATCAAGCTATCATGTAACACTAATTTTATGTTTTACTGCATCTTTCGTGTGGTTTTCCGAAAACTTGCAAGCTTGCCGAAAATATTGTATTTTGCCCTTTTTCAAAAATTGCATTGGAATCTTGCTGGAAGCTTGTACGCAAGCATTCTATAAAGTATGGGTACTGTTTATTGGCGCAATCTTTCGTGGAACATTTTTGCATAATGCATCGGGAATGCATAACGAACCTTTTTTGAGTGTGGTCAGAAAATTTGTGGCAATCTATCAGCTGCCTTTCACGAAAGCTTGCAATCTCTCACTGGTTAGTTACTATTTTCCATGATATAATATATTACGGTAAATACTTTACAGAATATATTTGATTAAAAATAACGATAAAATGATAACTATATAAATAAGACAATCTTTTGAATTGAAAAATAATTTTTAAGTGCTATTTAAATTAATACATTTTGAGATGCAAGATCATTAATATTTATTTACTAAATGCTTTCATTTATATTTAAGTTTAATTTACTATTGATTAAATGAAATAATTACAATATTAGTAATTATATTCACTTAAATGGTTTGATCATTATATACAAGTTCTAAAAGTAGCCTTGCAAGCGTTGCGATATAGCGTAGTGGTTAGAGCGTTTACTTTTCATGCGTGCGTCCGGGGTTCGTTTCCCGCTGTAGGTTATAACTTTCTTTGCGATTTGTGTTAAATATTTATGTACCAAATTTTAAATAATTAATATATGTATAAAATGTCATGTATAAATATGAGAAATGTTTTACAATTTTTTTTAATAATAAAATTTCGTTTTTACTGTTTATTAAATTGAACGTATTATTTGTAAAGATTTTCGTAAGGATTCTTGAAAGACTTCTGCAAGATTTATTAAAAGCTTTATACATCTTATCAAGAATTCTTGCGAAAATCTCCCGCTAGATGCTTGCATAAAGTTTTCATGAATGCTTCTTGAAAGGTTTAAGAATCTTTTCACTTGCTTACTGGAAAGTTGTTGGAAGCTTCCTAGAAATATTTCCACAATATTTCTTGAATGATTTCTGCAATGTTTCGCGGAAGCTTGTAGCCGTCAATGTGCTCCGGACATTTTTAGTTTGCAGCAATATTCCATGAAAGCTTTCTGATAGATTACTTAAACTTTTATACACCCTAACAAGAAATCTTGCAGAAGGTTTTCATGAAAGCTTCCTGAAGGGTTTAGAAAACTTTCCGATAACTTCCTGGAAACTTGTAGGAAGCTTCCTAGAAATATTCCCGCAATATTTCTTGTAAGATTCCTACAATATTCCGTGAAAGCTTGTAGCCGTCAATGTGCCCCGGACATTTTTAGTTTGCAACAATATTTCATGAAAGCTTTCTGACAGATTCCGAATCTTTCATGGAAGCTTGCTGCATGCTTGCTGCAATCTTTCATGCTGTGTGGGGCAATTTTAATTGGCTCGGTGCAGCAGCTTAGATTTATAGATAAAGATTCTTTACCACCTATTTTAGTGAATGGCCATATGATGAAATTAGTTACTTCGATCAGAAATCTTGGAGTTGTATTTAACGAAAATTTACAGTGGAACACGCACATTTCTAACATTATTTCGAGAGTACATGGCATACTGCATAAGTTGCGAAGTCGAGGCAGTTTTTTGTCAGTAATGATGAAACAGAATTACATCTCTGGTGATTCCGTGCTTTGATTATGCGTGTCTCGTATATTGCGACATTCCTAATTATTTGAACACGAAATTACAGCGGCTTATGAATGTATGTGTGCGATTCATCTTTCGTCTTAGAAAAGACGCTAAGTTAGATGTTTTTTATAAAAAACTGAATTGGTTGTCGGTATGTAAGCGTCGCCTTTACTTTATGGGTGTGCTTACATATCAGGTGTTAACTGATAAAAAACCTGAATGCCTATATGAGTTGTTTCCTTCCCCGAACCCCGATTTATGGCGTTCGGAGCGAACTAGTCAGTCCTCTTTTTATAGACGAGTTATCTCCACAAATACATATAAAAAATCCTTCACAATACAGGCCATGGATTTATGGGATAGTTTGCCGCCGGATTTAAAATTAAGTACGAGTATTGGGTTATTTAAAAATCGCTTATACGACTGTCTAAACGCGAGAAGCCGTTAGAAATAAAAAACAGATATATATTGTTTTCCTAAGTGAGTTGGAATGTCGGTAATATATTTTTAATGATATAGTAATTTTGCGAACTGCTGTAAAATTCAGGCGTTATTAAATGTTAAAAAATGTGTTGCGTTTACCTTATAAATTTGGAAGATTTTTGTTTATTTATCTCTGCTGATGTATCTATTTGTATTTTTGAATTTTTATTTTAAATTTAGTGTTATACCTATAGTATACACTTTTAAAATTTTTATGCAGCTGGCATTTATTTTAATCTATCCTTATTTCATGCATTTGTTTACCAAATTTGTATATATGATGTTTTTATATATTATGTATTTTATATATTATGTAGATTATTGTTTTTTGCCTTATGGTGGATTGTCCTCCTAGGCATAATAAATGCTTCAAATCAAAATCTGTCTCTCTCTCTCTCTCTCTCTCTCTCTCTCTCTCGAATTCTCATTCTCATTTTCATTCTTATTTTATAGTAAATTCATTTCATGACCTAGGGAAGGTAGTATTTGACGGCCTGATGATAAAAATATTATATTTTCTTGAAGTATGTAAAAAAATGCGAATTAATTCACGTGTAGTCAGTGTACCCGTGTAATTCACGCAAATACACCGTACACGGGTTTGTGTACGTCATATATATACATTGTATAATACACGCGTAATACGTGTACCCGTGTACACGTGAAATCGAGAGCTCTAGTATATATACATATGTACATACATGTATAGATTCACTGAAAAATCTTATCAACTATTGCCAATATATTAGCAATATAGTTACTATAAAGCTTCAACTTGGTAAACTATTGCCAATATATTGCAAACATTCTGCAGGATGAGGTTTGGCGCTCTATTGCTGATATATTGCGAATTGTTGCTACCATTTGTTCCCCATATATTTGCAATAACAATTGCTAATGCATATGCAATATCGCTGCCCAAGTCGATGTTGAAGAGTCCGCAGCATGTAACAACTTTGATGAAAAGGATATGGCGTTCGGACGTATTACCAAGATTATCGGTAACAGTGG
The DNA here is from genome assembly GCA_026168455.1 of Theocolax elegans. NCBI lineage: Eukaryota > Metazoa > Arthropoda > Insecta > Hymenoptera > Cerocephalidae > Theocolax > Theocolax elegans. The sequence continues at coordinate 14,896,349 of CM047430.1, forward strand.
CAGCAAGCAATTCTTCGTCGCGCTGATCTCCTCATCCTCGATGGTTCCGGTGTCCATAATAAATTTTTTATCGTTAAGAGCTCCTGTTTCCAAACGCTAAATTATATTTTGCATACATTTTGTACTCACCCGCGTAAAAATAGATAAATTCATATGAACTTGATATGATGTTTAGGTTCATATAAAGTTTGTATAAATTTATCCAATGGCACAATCCTGAACTTCATTCATGATTGTACCAAAGTTCAGCTAAAGTTTATATATAATTTAAAAACAGCATCAGCCAAACTTTATATTAACTTTATTTAAGCTTTATATTGTTTTTTATAAATTTGGTTATTTAATCTGTATATAATTATATATAAATTTATATACATAAATATGAGGATTTTAAAAAAAAAAAAGTAATGTTAAATGTTACCCAATCCACATCCGAAAAAAAACATTCATATATGGTTTTCAAAATTTGACGTAGAGGTTAATCATCAGCATCGAAGTTGCCGTCGTAGGACCATTCAAGTCGGCGTTGAGGGTTAGACTGACGAATAACCGTGAAACAACATTTTTAGTAACTACCAGTAAACAAGAAGTCAATTGTTTACTGGTTGCTAAGAGACGTTTAAAAAATATCTTGACAACTAAAAATTTGTTATGTGTCAGTCTAACCCTCAACGCCGACTTGAATGGTCCTACGACGGCAACTTCGATGCTGATGATTAACCTCTACGTCAAATTTTGAAAACCATATATGAATGCTTTTTTTCAGATGTGGATTGGGTAACATTTAACATTACTTTTTTCTTTTTAAAATCCTCATATTTATGTATATAAATTTATATATAAAATTATATACAGATTAAATAACCAAATTTTTAAAAAACAATATAAAGTTTAAATAAAGTTAATATAAAGTTTGGCTGATGCTGTTTTTAAATTATTTATAAACTTTAGCTGAACTTTAGCACAATCATGAATGAAGTTCAGGATTGTGCCATTGGATAAATTTATACAAACTTTATATGAACCTAAACATCATATCAAGTTCATATGAATTTATCTATTTTTACGCGGGCATGTTTGTACCCACTTACATGTGTTTGTATAATCTAATATTTCAGTTACAGATTTTATACACATTTTATAAGTTCAATTTTATATACATTGTTACGGATTAAAAAGGCGAGGAGCGAAAAAAGGCGGACGACGGGATTCGAACACACGGACCTTGGATTACGAATCTCGTACTCTGACCATCGAGCTAACGTCCGCGCTGCAATGCAACGCTTACATTAGTCGAGACACCTTATCGCTCTCTCTATCCTTCTCATACACCTAAGTCGCGCGGAGACGCCCGTGACACCTCCGGCGGCCAAGAGAACGACGTCCCCGTCGTTCCCGACTATTCCTCCTTAGATCATTATGCTTTGTATCTACTTGACTTAATTATCGACTGCGTTGCGTGAATCCGCGTGGTACTTTTGACGTCACGGGATGCAACTATTTTTTCGAGGCTTGCTTGCTCGGTAAATTGTCGATATTATCTTGCTCTGCAGTTCAGAGGCCGTAACGCGCGGAGAATGGGTTTTGGGCATGACTGAGAGACAATTAACTTATTAATTAACTTGACGGAGGATAAGGTAGGAATCGTGAGTATTGTAGGTTCGTCACTTGCCAGAGTCCCAACCGACCAACCGCACTCTGACACACAAGGGATGCCATCTGTTACGGATTAAAAAGGCGAGGAGCGAAAAAAGGCGGACGACGGGATTCGAACACACGGACCTTGGATTACGAATCTCGTACTCTGACCATCGAGCTAACGTCCGCGCAGCAATGCAACGCTTACATTAGTCGAGACACCTTATCGCTCTCTCTATCCTTCTCATACACCTAAGTCGCGCGGAGACGCCCGTGACAACATTTTGTATAAAATAAATAGTATAAAATTCGTATACAAATTGTATATTATTTTTTTACTTGGGACATTTGAAAATACTACAAATTGAATTTGGTCAGTCCAAATTGTCATATAGGGAGAAAGTATCATGAAATTTAGGTTTATTACTATAACAAAAACATTAAATCTTCGTACTAATCTAATTCCTTAAGATAAATTTATATGCAACACTTCGCTAGCATTATATGAAATTTTCTGTAATAAAGTATTATATAAAAATTAATTTTCAAATAGATTTTTATGTACTTGCATTTTGAGATACACTAATTTTGTGCGAATTATCAAAAATCAAACTATGTAATATTTTTTGGAAATAGGATTTTTTTTATAGCTTGATATGAATAGACACCGTCGAAGTTATTGTTACATAGTGTTTCATAGATTCTGCTGCAGAAGGGCGTAATATCAACTCTCATTAGGGTTAATTTTTTCTGTTTTTTATATATTTATGTTATCTTAATTATGCTATATACTATTTAGAATTATATCGATTACGTATAATTTTTTTTAATTTTTATTTAACTGATTTTTAAGCATTGCTAGTTTAGTATTAGTTATGTATTGATTTCCCATTGATTTTACATTATATTTTGTTTTGCAATTTGGAAATAACATTATTATTGACTCAATACAAATTTTAACCCTTTAAGGTCCATGAGTGCACAATTTCTTTTTCATAGTCATTATTTGACGCTTTAAACATGGTCTATAATATTGTTGATTTTTTTTAATAGTTATGGATTTATTCTTTCGAATGCCGCCGAGAAAATTAACCTATCTCTTTTTGAAAAATGTTATAATTTTTTTAATGCAAAAAAATGTAAAAAAATTGTTGCCTTCTTTTTTTAATTAATTTTTGTCTATATCAAAAAATGCATGTATATAATTTAGTTTGAATAAAAATATATGTAAAAATAGCTAATTTTGTTCATTTTTTGCTATATATGTATGTTTTTATTTGTTTATACTAATAAATCAAATACGGGATGATATATAACCCCTAAATTTAATTATATATATATATATATATATATATATATATATATATATATATATATATATATATATACACACACACATATATATATATATTAAATTTGGGTGTATTACCACGTTATATACAAATGTGAAATGACTTTTGTCCTGTAACTTTTAATATTATAGTAAGAATTAAGGTATTTGATTATTTTTCTTACCGTTGGCATCAGTTGATCAGTAGATCTGACTCTTGTCACCCTATTGCGATAAAGAATTCGTTTAACTAATTTTTCCATTGATTGATTCCACTTCATGAAACTAACATAAGAAAGATAAAATCCAAAAAGAATTAAAGCTTCATACCAATAAATATAATTATCTTTAAAAAAATAAATCAATGTAAGCAAACTTATACTATAAAACGTACAATCACGAAAGAGTGGCCACCAAGTCAATGATAAAACTGTTTTTGAAAATATAGCACACATTCCTATAACGAAAAGTATATTAAAAACGGCCGAACCAACAATAGTACCTATACCAACATCATCAAATGATACAAAAACACCGATAACTGATGTAAATAATTCAGGTGCCGATCCACCAGCTGCCATAAACGTTGCTCCAGCTACATCATCAGCAATATCCAATTTTTCGATGATAACATCCAACGATGGTACGAAAAATTCATCACAAACAATTGCTAGTGCGACAAACATATAAATTACCCCAACGATGTGTAAAATAACTGCACCTTGACGACGATCATCCAGATTAAAAAGATCAGTAGGAAATAATGGTTTTTTTTCATCTAATATTTTTAACCCCACTTTACTTTGATGGTGATGATGTAAACTACTGTTGTAACCATCTATGTGAATCGAATAATTTTCTTTTAGAGTTTTAATTATATCCGACAATGATATAATATCAGTTCCTTGTATGAAAGAGAAATTTTTTATATTGCCATTATTATCATTACTGCTACTCAGATGAAAAAATGTTGACTCAGTTGGTGTTGGGCGATGTCCCATAATAAGTGACAAATTCGTGACGAATGTTAATATTAAAAATGATAAAGTCATTGATAACTTTTTGCTAAAATTGCAATTCACACACATTGTGTTGAGAAAAGTTTATTTAAAATTGATATAATAAGAAATTTAGAAATGTAATGTTCAAAATTTGGTATTAAAGAACATCAAGAAAGAAAAAAAATTCACTTAAGGCAGAGCGGAAAAAAATAATTATTATTAAATTAAAAACTGTATATAAAATATAATAATTTTATTATCACACTTGTAATGTATGTAGTATAGTGTAATTTGTTCATAATAGTATTCTATGTATTTGTCCACACTAATAACAAATCTTCCAGTTAGTTTTAATTTTTAATCGTTGTTAACACTTCCACAAATATAACTGTTTCTTATTCTATTTTTATTTTTTCCCTCATGTTCTCTAACACTCTCTCTCTCTCTCTCTCTCTCTTTCTCTCTCTCTCTCTCTCGCTCTTACTCTCTCCCTTTCACCCTCACTCGCTTCTATTTATTTATATATTTCTTTGTATATATAGTAGAATGTGCATTCCTTGATTGGAGTATTTAAATCTCCTCATTCAATCTCTAATTTTTCCCTTATCCTGGTTTTCTCTCTAAATTATCTTTATCCTACTTATCTTTATGTCTACTCTTTTGCGCCCTGCTGCCCTCCTTAGACGATGTCCCTTGTCACATTCTACTGAATATATATATATAGGTGTACAGCAGGGAAGGGATAAAGGTACGCGCGCGCACGTGCTTCTCACGTTCGATACTCTAGATAACACTGGTTTTTTCGATTACTAGGACATAATATTTTTTACTAAATATGATTTCAATACATTTGTGTGCGTATATGTATATGCTTTCACACCTGCATAAACACACATAAACAAACATTCAATCTCGCGCGAACTTGCGTGTGTGTGTGTGTGTGTGTGTGTGTGTGTGTGTGTGTGTGTGTGTGTGTGTGTGTGTAAACACATATATATATATGACATCGTCGTAAAATATAAATAATATAAATAATAAATCCGACATAAAAAAATTTAACTTTGTATAAACTGCAAGTTTGGCTAACTTTCATATGAGATTGTCCAACGAGACTAAACCGAACTTATTCAAAAGTTTATTTAAAGTTTCTCTTTTTTTCTTTTTTTGTAAATTTAAAAAACCTTATATAAACTTAGAAACTGTTTTAATTTTAAAGAATATATATATATATATATATATATATATATATATATATATATATATATATATATATATATATATTTTGACTCTCAACTGACTTATTTTATAGTCTTTTCCGTAATTATGTTAAATTTCGCTTATAAATTACGATGCATTAGATTAAATTAGAATTGTTCTTTAAAATCAAAATTTAACATAATGACAGACACAATAAATATTGCTCAATTAGACAGGAGGGAGCTTTCAATTCACTAACTTAGATCGATTGGAGGGTCAAACCACATAAATAATTATTTACACTATTTTTTTTAAATTCAATTTTTTTCTAGATTTATATAAGATATTTTAAATAGCTGTATGAACCCTCCTCGGGTTCTTGGTAAGCTTAAAAATAAAAAAAAAGATATTTCAAACTTATAACTTATATATATATGGGTGATTTCACGTCAACTGATCAGGTCAAAAAAATGTAAATCATTACAAGAGTCAATTGTTTAGAGGTTGATTTCTAAGACGCTGCAGAGCTACAGCAATTCAAAGCAGATGATTTTTTTTAAAAATTGGTGATTTCATCATATTTAATCATTTTTATCTCAAAAACTTTCAACTTTTTGTGATACATGTTACATACAAAAAAGTTTGTAAATTGCATGTAAAATATGCTCATGTTTTTTTAAAATAATAATTTTATAAGTCTGATATTGATCAAGGTAACATATATCTTCGAAAATCCATAACTTTGTTTTGGTTTAATTGATTTTGATCTAATCAGTCTCATAAAAAAATTATTATAGTACGAAATGTTAAAGGAAAATTACTAAATAATTGTAAAAATATGTTTTAAATTAACTTTCAAGCTAATATATATGTAATTTCATACAAATTATTATTTTAATTTTGTACGAACTATTTAAGAATCTACATATGAACTGAAATCAGCGGACATAGGGGTCGTATTCCGTAATGCGTGCGCGCATACAAACGTGTGTTCCGAAACATATATAATTTAAAAAAAATAATGGAGCTTTCCGATATTAAATTGTTTTTCGAGTAGCAGCAATTCATGCGCTTATATACTTAGATCTAACCTGCAATTAAAATTTAAAACGTGTTTTCGATGCACAGTACTTATTTTTATTAAAAAATGAATCAAAAAATTGATTTCGAATTGGTAGATTATGTGACTAATAAATGTTATATAATTAATGTCACAGAAAATCAGTTAGAAAAAGCTTTAGCAGGTAATAAATTCATTAATAATTCTCATAAAAATAAAATAACTTCTTATTCTAAGTCAATTCATATTTTTTCATATAAAAACTATTATAATAAATTGTTAAAACGAGCGAAAAAAGAAGTAGGAGACATTCCTACTAATAACAATGATTTAGAATTAGATGAATACTATGATGATATTGAACATAGAACCCTAATCGACTTATATAATGAACTTAATAAAAGACCCAAGCATTATTTAAGAAGCAATAATATTGAAGACAATTCTGACGAGGAAAATTATTTAAGTTTAGTACGTCATGATAGATTTGAATTCAACAGATTTCAACCACTGAAAATTAGTAACGGTACTGAACGTTATTGTAATGAAAATAACAATAATTTGAAGAGTATTGACAAATCGAAGTCAAGTGGAAAGTCGATAAATGGTTCTAATAATAAAGAATTGAAGGAAAATAAAGTGAAAATAAATAAAGGTATATTTCATAATAATAAATACGTATTATCATTGTCTTATAAGCATTAAATGTAATTACATTAATGATAAATTATTATTAAGGTTCTGCAAGAAACATACAATTAAGTAAAACGCAGAAACTTAATAAAGAAAGTTTTGGCAACATTTCTAGTAACGAAGAAGAAGAATTAGATCAAAAAAAGAATGAAGGTACATATATTTTCTATATACATATATTAAACTATAATTGCTAAGTTTAATGCAAACTTTGTTATATTGTAATATTTTCAGATTTTAGATGGACTGAGCCGATGATTCTGTTGCTGCTTCACTGTTATAAAAAATATAAGGATTTTCAAAATCCTAACATTATTACAACTATTTTATGGGGTAAACTAACAGCAACGTTTAACACTTATGGTTATGATTTAATGTCCGAAGAGTGTAGAAAAAAATTTGAGTCCTTAATGAGATCATACAAAAAATGCATGGATCATAATAACCAAAGTGGAAACAATAGGAAATCCTTTGAATTTAAAGAGGTAACAATTTAAATAAAATAATAGTACAATTGAATATATCTGAAAAGGCTCTTTTTACTTGTACCAATGGTTTAATAAAATAGTAGGATACAGGAAATTAAAAAAAATATAAATTTACGATTTACGACCAACTCAATTTGTTTTTTTAAGTAAACTTTGTCGATTTTATTGCAAGATGCGTTAAATGTTTTGAGTAAATTAAGATAGACTTCTTAAAATTTTTTGTGCATAGTTTAACTGACTAGATTTATTAACTGCATTGATAATTATTACTTCCTTTTTTATCAAAATTTTTTTTATAATTGTACTTTTTATAGGACATGGACTTTATATTCTCCAAAGATGTATTTATTGCTCCAGTATCAACTGCATCATCTGACAAGTACGACGACAGTGATGATGATTTACATCGCGAATCTCAGCCAAAACGAAAAAAACGATTAAGCACAAACGATTTATTAGTCGAACTAATATAGATGAAAGAAAAAAAGCAAGAGAACAACAAAAAGATATTGCTGACAAAATGAATAGCTTATTAGAAAAATTAGTTAAAAACGAATGAAGATTGTTAGAAAAAATAATTGAGAAATACTGACTATGAAGATCTGAAACTGTTCGTAATTAGCATTATTAAAAAATAGTATAATTTTTAATTAACTTACATTCCCAATTAAAATGGAAAACTATAGAAAACAGTTACTTATGTTAATGTAATCATCGTACCACTTGACGTGAAAGAGCCCATATATGTGTATATATATGTATGTATGTATGTGGGTGTGTGTGCGTGCGGCGGAATATTTATATAATATATATATTTTTTAAAATTGTTTTTTTAACACTCCGTGCGCGAAACACGGTTTCTCGTGCTTGTTTTGCGTGTGCGAAACATGAGATTTTTTAACCGTGTGCGAAACATGAGATATTTTAACCGCGTGCGAAACATGACCGCCAATTGTTTTCCTAAATTCAGGTCGACGTTTGAATTGTAGATCTTAAGGTTATCTGGACAGAGATTTTCCGAATCAACAAAGTATCGATAATGTTAACTAAAATTTTAAATTGTTGAAAAGAAATGAGCTCAGAAAGTGATCCGGAAGAAGCTTATGACGATTCAGTACCGACAGATATGGCTGATCAAGCAAATAATATTTTTAATAATTATAGTTCTTTACACAGATATATCGTATATAGTTGCATATAATATCTTATATATACATATTCTTTTTATAATACATAGTTCTACATTTACTTTTTTTTCGTTTACTCGTCTAATTGTCACCCTCGCTACGCTCGGGTGACAAATCGACTCGTCTCGCTCCGCTCGGTTAATAACCTGGAAACTTATTAACATGTTTCGCTCATGGAGTGTTAAAAAATAGTATACGATACATGTACACGGAACAGGTGATCCACACACTCGTCTTATTTGTTTCGCGCACTTGTATCGTAATCTACTATTTCAAGAATACATAATATATGTATTTTTTCCGTGCGCAAAAAAAAAGTTGTGAACATAACATGAAAGAATGTGTATTTGTTTACTCATTCTTGATAAAACTCATAAAATTTTTAAACGGATACTCAATAATAATAACGGATCTAAAATTCAATGTAATGCTTTAAATACAGATGCAAAATTGTTTGAAGATGAAATAAATATTAATCAAGTATAACATACACTTTTCCAAATATCCATATGATATATACAATGGGTTAAAAATTAAATATATTAATTATTGCATTTTTAAGATAATTCTATTTTTATACTTATTTATATTTTAATTACACCTTTTTATAAGTAATTTATACTCCATAATAGTTTTCTGCAATTGAAAGTACTCAAATCAAAAACACCTTTCAAAAAGGTGTCAAAACCCGCAAGTATATGTCTTAGCATTTTTAAGATAATTCTATTATAAACAATTAAATATATTAATTATTGCATTTTTAAGATAATTCTATTTTTATACTTATTTATATTTTAATTACACCTTTTTATAAGTAATTTATACTCCATAATAGTTTTCTGCAATTGAAAGTACTCAAATCAAAAACACCTTTCAAAAAAATGTCAAAACCCGCAAGTATATGTGTTATTCTAATCAAACTTTGAAAATTGTTATCTGTCTGATAAATTATAAAGTATAAGATAAAAATATCTTTGATTCTAATTCCCATATTTTCTCTACCCTGGCGGAAATAGTATTTGAAAATAACTGCAAATAACTGCAAATAACTAAAATATTTAGTTGGGTTTGAGACGCTAATCACTATTATTTGTAGTTATTTGCAGTTATTTGCAGTTATCTACAGTAACAAATAATTATCTGCAGTTATTAGTCTTTGTTGAAAGTTATAACACAAAATTTGACAGATATTATAAAAGTTATAATAGCAATTATTAGCAAATATTAGCAGTTTTTATTTGTTTTTAATAGTTATTTGCAATTATTTGCTATTATTTGCACTTCTATTTTTGTGCTATAATATAATTATAAAGAAATTGCATATAACTCCAAATAACTGAATATAACTGCAAATAATTGGTATAATCTATTAGTAACTGCTAAAAACTGCAAATAATTGCTAATAATTATTTCTAAAAACTATATAAACCTACTTAGAATTTGACAAAACTGCAAATAAATGCAGGTAACTGCTAATAATTGCAAATAACTGTTAATAACTGCAAGAAACGGCAAAGAGCTACAAATAATAGTTAATAGCGTCTCAAACCCAACTAAATATTTTAGTTCTTTGCAATTATTTGCAGTTATTTACAGTTATTTGCAGTTATGCACATTTATTTGCAGTTATTAGCATTTACTATTTCCGCTAGGGTACTTATTTATATTTTTATTACACCTTTTCTATATCTAACTTATATTCCATAATATTTTTCTGCAATTGAAAGTATTCAATTCGAAAACACCTTCCAAGAAGGTGTCAAAACCCGCAAGTATTGTGCTATTCTAATCAAACTTTGAAAATTGTTATCTGATAAATAAATAATTTTAATTTCTAAGTACCTTATTTTATCTATTTCTTTGAATTTTAATGAAACATTTTTATAAATATTACGAAAATTTCGTATAAAAAATTTCTGCAATTGAAAGAATTGAAATCTAACTGAAATCGACAAGTATTTTATATATATTTTACTTATATTCCATAATATTTTTCTGCAATTGAAAGTATTCAATTCGAAAACACCTTCCAAGAAGGTGTCAAAACCCGCAAGTATTGTGCTATTCTAATCAAACTTTGAAAATTGTTATCTGATAAATAAATTCTGCAATTCAATCTGACATTGTTATCTGATAAATAAATAATTTTAATTTCTAAGTACCTTATTTTATCTATTTCTTTGAATTTTAATGAAACATTTTTATAAATATTACGAAAATTTCGTATAAAAAATTTCTGCAATTGAAAGCACTGAAATCAAACTGTAATCGACAAGTATTTTGAACCATGCAAAAATTTCTACCAATCTGAATACAGATTTTTTTATATGAAAAGTATCTTACACTATTATTTTTCATTTCTGGCCCTCACATGTTTTACAGTAATAAATAAATAATATTCTAATGATATTAATTTGTGCAAAATTAATTTCTGCAATACTAATAAAATGGACATTTCTTTTTTATTCTTTTAAATAATAAAATAATACTTGCACCACCGTTGGTTAAGCGCTTCATATATGTATTAATTCTGACTATATTAACTGATGTTACATTTTATAAATAATTACATACATCTTAGCTTTTATCTTATTAATTAATTAATTAATTGGTAAAATCATGTAGATTGTATATCCTTAGTTAAGTGAAATAATAATTATTTTACATAACTACTAAGAAAAACTTGCTAATCAGCGACGGAGGTCATACGATGTCTTGGTGAAGAAAGCACTTGTTGAAAATACAGTCGCTAGTGGTGCTTGTATCAATCGGCCGGGGCCGGGAATCAAACCTGGGACCTCCAGATTACGAGTCCGTCGCCCTACCGGCCAAGCCATCGCAGGCCTCTTTTCGGAACTTTATTAGATAAAAATAATGATGTCTATTTTATCATTGGTGATGTAGGATATTAAAATTGCCAGATAGTATTGCAATATTTATATATTATTACTCATTGCAGTTTCTTCACGGTATTATATACTTTCATAAATGTAAAGGAATACATTAGTAAGTCAGAATTAACACATATATGAAGCGTTTAACCAACGGTGGTGCAAGTATTATTTTATATTATTTAAAAGAATAAAAAAGAAATGTCCATTTTATTAGTATTGCAGAAATTAATTTTGCACAAATTAATATCATTAGAATATTATTTATTTATTACTGTAAAACATGTGAGGGCCAGAAATGAAAAATAATAGTGTAAGATACTTTTCATATAAAAAAATCTGTATTCAGATTGGTAGAAATTTTTGCATGGTTCAAAATACTTGTCGATTACAGTTTGATTTCAGTGCTTTCAATTGCAGAAACTTTTTACGAAGTTTAAGTAATATATATAAAAATGTTTATATAAAATATAAATTTATGGTACGATTCAAAATACTTGTCGATTCCAGTTTGATTTCAATTCTTTCAATTGCAGAAACTTTTTATACGAAATTTTCGTAATATTTATAAAAATGTTTCATTAAAATTCAAAGAAATAGATAAAATAAGGTATTTAGAAATTAAAATTATTTATTTATCAGATAACAATGTCAGATTGAATTGCAGAATATATTTATCAGATAACAATTTTCAAAGTTTGATTAGAATAGCACAATACTTGCGGGTTTTGACATTTTTTGAAAGGTGTTTTTGATTTGAGTACTTTCAATTGCAGAAAACTATTATGGAGTATAAATTACTTATAAAAAGGTGTAATTAAAATATAAATAAGTATAAAAATAGAATTATCTTAAAAATGCAATAATTAATATATTTAATTGTTTATAATAGAATTATCTTAAAAATGCTAAGACATATACTTGCGGGTTTTGACACCTTGTTGAAAGGTGTTTTTGATTTGAGTACTTTCAATTGCAGAAAACTATTATGGAGTATAAATTACTTATAAAAAGGTGTAATTAAAATATAAATAAGTATAAAAATAGAATTATCTTAAAATGCAATAATTAATATATTTAATTTTTAACCCATTGTATATATCATATGGATATTTGGAAAAGTGATATAAAAAGATATACTTATAAAAAGTTATACTTGATTAATATTTATTTCATCTTCAAACAATTTTGCATCTGTATTTAAAGCATTACATTGAATTTTAGATCCGTTATTATTATTGAGTATCCGTTTAAAAATTTTATGAGTTTTATCAAGAATGAGTAAACAAATATATACACATTCTTTCATGTTATGTTCATAACTTTTTTTTTGCGCACGGAAAAAATACATATATTATGTATTCTTGAAAAAACAATTTTAAAATATATATATATTATATAAATATTCCGCCGCACGCACACACACCCACATACATACATACATATATATACACATATATGGGCTATTTCACGTCAAGTGGTACGATGAAAATTTTAAATCACTCCAAAATTTGAGAACAGGCTGGAAACATCTTCCAGAACATACAAAAAAAATTTAAGTATTAAAAATAATTTGCTTAAGAGTTATTTGACCATGAAAAATGGAAATTTTTAAATTTTTTAGAAAAATTTCTATATTTAAAGCCATTTATCTCAAAATCTGTTGATTTTTTTGAAAAAACATTACAAACAACTTTTGTTTAAATTAATCTTTAAAACTTATCTACCCTGGTTACATTTCTTAATTTTAAAATCTCGAAGAGATAGAACACCCGGACATATTGAATATCAAAAAAAAGGCTACTACACCATAATCGATTTTAATCTAACACCTCTCAAAAGTTCACATTTTTCGCGAGCTTTCGAATGACTTGGGTTAGATTATTGGCCAAGACCGCTGGTGTACCTTATGCCTCATAAACCTCATAAAATCACTAATTTTCACGTATTTTAGGACATAACTTACACCAAAGGTGTAATATATATATATATATATATATATATATATATATATATGTGGTAATGAACAACTAACTTACCAAAAATAGTAAAGTGCATAAACTTAATTGTAGTATTTAGTAAAAACCTATTAAAATTTTAGATTATTTTAAACGGATCTAAATAGAACTATACCTCCTAAGATTAGCTTATTTAAGTCATCGCCAAGAGTTCTATATGTCATTAATATTTTGTACTTTTAGCGTAATAAAACTTTCTACTTAATTAAATTAATTTTTGTATTAGTTTTAAAAATTATTTATAACATTTTAGTGGTATATAAATAAAAACCTGTTTCTTCCATTTCTCCCGTAATTCGTAATTTGCACCCTCTTTCAAAATTTGCGTTTTAATCCATAATTATATCCAATTATTTTTTCCTTTAGTTACAGACCCCATATATTTATTTTAATTATTATAAACAAAGGCATTCCTTAAATAACCTTTTGTTTCTAATGAATACATACTTGTTTATTTAAGATATGGTTTTATATAAATATACGTAATCTACTTACTTATATATCCAGTTGGATTATAAGTAAGTAGATTACGTATATTTATATAAAACCATATCTTAAATAAACAAGTATGTATTCATTAGAAACAAAAGGTTATTTAAGGAATGCCTTTGTTTATAATAATTAAAAAAATATATGGGGTCTGTAACTAAAGGAAAAAATAATTGGATATAATTATGGATTAAAACGCAAATTTTGAAAGAGGGTGCAAATTACGAATTACGGGAGAAATGGAAGAAACAGGTTTTTATTTATATACCACTAAAATGTTATAAATAATTTTTTAAAACTAATACAAAAATTAATTTAATTAAGTAGAAAGTTTTATTACGCTAAAAGTACAAAATATTAATGACATATAGAACTCTTGGCGATGACTTAAATAAGCTAATCTTAGGAGGTATAGTTCTATTTAGATCCGTTTAAAATAATCTAAAATTTTAATAGGTTTTTACTAAATACTACAATTAAGTTTATGCACTTTACTATTTTTGGTAAGTTAGTTGTTCATTACCACATATATATATATATATATATATATATATATATTACACCTTTGGTGTAAGTTATGTCCTAAAATACGTGAAAATTAGTGATTTTATGAGGTTTATGAGGCATAAGGTACACCAGCGGTCTTGGCCAATAATCTAACCCAAGTCATTCGAAAGCTCGCGAAAAATGTGAACTTTTGAGAGGTGTTAGATTAAAATCGATTATGGTGTAGTAGCCTTTTTTTTGATATTCAATATGTCCGGGTGTTCTATCTCTTCGAGATTTTAAAATTAAGAAATGTAACCAGGGTAGATAAGTTTTAAAGATTAATTTAAACAAAAGTTGTTTGTAATGTTTTTTCAAAAAAATCAACAGATTTTGAGATAAATGGCTTTAAATATAGAAATTTTTCTAAAAAATTTAAAAATTTCCATTTTTCATGGTCAAATAACTCTTAAGCAAATTATTTTTAATACTTAAATTTTTTTTGTATGTTCTGGAAGATGTTTCCAGCCTGTTCTCAAATTTTGGAGTGATTTAAAATTTTCATCGTACCACTTGACGTGAAATAGCCCATATATGTGTATATATATGTATGTATGTATGTGGGTGTGTGTGCGTGCGGCGGAATATTTATATAATATATATATTTTAAAATTGTTTTTTCAAGAATACATAATATATGTATTTTTTCCGTGCGCAAAAAAAAAGTTATGAACATAACATGAAAGAATGTGTATATATTTGTTTACTCATTCTTGATAAAACTCATAAAATTTTTAAACGGATACTCAATAATAATAACGGATCTAAAATTCAATGTAATGCTTTAAATACAGATGCAAAATTGTTTGAAGATGAAATAAATATTAATCAAGTATAACTTTTTTATAAGTATATCTTTTTATATCACTTTTCCAAATATCCATATGATATATACAATGGGTTAAAAATTAAATATATTAATTATTGCATTTTTAAGATAATTCTATTTTTATACTTATTTATATTTTAATTACACCTTTTTATAAGTAATTTATACTCCATAATAGTTTTCTGCAATTGAAAGTACTCAAATCAAAAACACCTTTCAACAAGGTGTCAAAACCCGCAAGTATATGTCTTAGCATTTTTAAGATAATTCTATTATAAACAATTAAATATATTAATTATTGCATTTTTAAGATAATTCTATTTTTATACTTATTTATATTTTAATTACACCTTTTTATAAGTAATTTATACTCCATAATAGTTTTCTGCAATTGAAAGTACTCAAATCAAAAACACCTTTCAAAAAAATGTCAAAACCCGCAAGTATTGTGCTATTCTAATCAAACTTTGAAAATTGTTATCTGATAAATATATTCTGCAATTCAATCTGACATTGTTATCTGATAAATAAATAATTTTAATTTCTAAATACCTTATTTTATCTATTTCTTTGAATTTTAATGAAACATTTTATAAATATTACGAAAATTTCGTATAAAAAGTTTCTGCAATTGAAAGAATTGAAATCAAACTGGAATCGACAAGTATTTTGAATCGTACCATAAATTTATATTTTATATAAACATTTTATATATATTACTTAAACTTCGTAAAAAGTTTCTGCAATTGAAAGCACTGAAATCAAACTGTAATCGACAAGTATTTTGAACCATGCAAAAATTTCTACCAATCTGAATACAGATTTTTTTATATGAAAAGTATCTTACACTATTATTTTTCATTTCTGGCCCTCACATGTTTTACAGTAATAAATAAATAATATTCTAATGATATTAATTTGTGCAAAATTAATTTCTGCAATACTAATAAAATGGACATTTCTTTTATTCTTTTAAATAATATAAAATAATACTTGCACCACCGTTGGTTAAACGCTTCATATATGTGTTAATTCTGACTTACTAATGTATTCCTTTACATTTATGAAAGTATATAATACCGTGAAGAAACTGCAATGAGTAATAATATAAATATTGCAATACTATCTGGCAATTTTAATATCCTACATCACCAATGATAAAATAGACATCATTATTTTTATCTAATAAAGTTCCGAAAAGAGGCCTGCGATGGCTTGGCCGGTAGGGCGACGGACTCGTAATCTGGAGGTCCCAGGTTTGATTCCCGGCCCCGGCCGATTGATACAAGCACCACTAGCGACTGTATTTTCAACAAGTGCTTTCTTCACCAAGACATCGTATGACCTCCGTCGCTGATTAGCAAGTTTTTCTTAGTAGTTATGTAAAATAATTATTATTTCACTTAACTAAGGATATACAATCTACATGATTTTACCAATTAATTAATTAATTAATAAGATAAAAGCTAAGATGTATGTAATTATTTATAAAATGTAACATCAGTTAATATAGTCAGAATTAATACATATATGAAGCGCTTAACCAACGGTGGTGCAAGTATTATTTTATTATTTAAAAGAATAAAAAAGAAATGTCCATTTTATTAGTATTGCAGAAATTAATTTTGCACAAATTAATATCATTAGAATATTATTTATTTATTACTGTAAAACATGTGAGGGCCAGAAATGAAAAATAATAGTGTAAGATACACTATAAAAAAATCTGTATTCAGATTGGTAGAAATTTTTGCATGGTTCAAAATACTTGTCGATTACAGTTTGATTTCAGTGCTTTCAATTGCAGAAATTTTTTATACGAAATTTTCGTAATATTTATAAAAATGTTTCATTAAAATTCAAAGAAATAGATAAAATAAGGTACTTAGAAATTAAAATTATTTATTTATCAGATAACAATGTCAGATTGAATTGCAGAATTTATTTATCAGATAACAATTTTCAAAGTTTGATTAGAATAGCACAATACTTGCGGGTTTTGACACCTTCTTGGAAGGTGTTTTCGAATTGAATACTTTCAATTGCAGAAAAATATTATGGAATATAAGTAAAATATATATAAAATACTTGTCGATTTCAGTTAGATTTCAATTCTTTCAATTGCAGAAATTTTTATACGAAATTTTCGTAATATTTATAAAAATGTTTCATTAAAATTCAAAGAAATAGATAAAATAAGGTACTTAGAAATTAAAATTATTTATTTATCAGATAACAATTTTCAAAGTTTGATTAGAATAGCACAATACTTGCGGGTTTTGACACCTTCTTGGAAGGTGTTTTCGAATTGAATACTTTCAATTGCAGAAAAATATTATGGAATATAAGTTAGATATAGAAAAGGTGTAATAAAAATATAAATAAGTACCCTAGCGGAAATAGTAAATGCTAATAACTGCAAATAAATGTGCATAACTGCAAATAACTGTAAATAACTGCAAATAATTGCAAAGAACTAAAATATTTAGTTGGGTTTGAGACGCTATTAACTATTATTTGTAGCTCTTTGCCGTTTCTTGCAGTTATTAACAGTTATTTGCAATTATTAGCAGTTACCTGCATTTATTTGCAGTTTTGTCAAATTCTAAGTAGGTTTATATAGTTTTTAGAAATAATTATTAGCAATTATTTGCAGTTTTTAGCAGTTACTAATAGATTATACCAATTATTTGCAGTTATATTCAGTTATTTGGAGTTATATGCAATTTCTTTATAATTATATTATAGCACAAAAATAGAAGTGCAAATAATAGCAAATAATTGCAAATAACTATTAAAAACAAATAAAAACTGCTAATATTTGCTAATAATTGCTATTATAACTTTTATAATATCTGTCAAATTTTGTGTTATAACTTTCAACAAAGACTAATAACTGCAGATAATTATTTGTTACTGTAGATAACTGCAAATAACTGCAAATAACTACAAATAATAGTGATTAGCGTCTCAAACCCAACTAAATATTTTAGTTATTTGCAGTTATTTGCAGTTATTTTCAAATACTATTTCCGCCAGGGTAGAGAAAATATGGGAATTAGAATCAAAGATATTTTTATCTTATACTTTATAATTTATCAGACAGATAACAATTTTCAAAGTTTGATTAGAATAACACATATACTTGCGGGTTTTGACATTTTTTTGAAAGGTGTTTTTGTTGAGTACTTTCAATTGCAGAAAACTATTATGGAGTATAAATTTATAAAAAGGTGTAATTAAAATATAAATAAGTATAAAAATAGAATTATCTTAAAAATGCAATAATATATTTAATTGTTTATAATAGAATTATCTTAAAAATGCTAAGACATATACTTGCGGGTTTTGACACCTTTTTGAAAGGTGTTTTTGATTTGAGTACTTTCAATTGCAGAAAACTATTATGGAGTATAAATTACTTATAAAAAGGTGTAATTAAAATATAAATAAGTATAAAAATAGAATTATCTTAAAAATGCAATAATTAATATATTTAATTTTTAACCCATTGTATATATCATATGGATATTTGGAAAAGTGTATGTTATACTTGATTAATATTTATTTCATCTTCAAACAATTTTGCATCTGTATTTAAAGCATTACATTGAATTTTAGATCCGTTATTATTATTGAGTATCCGTTTAAAAATTTTATGAGTTTTATCAAGAATGAGTAAACAAATACACATTCTTTCATGTTATGTTCACAACTTTTTTTTTGCGCACGGAAAAAATACATATATTATGTATTCTTGAAATAGTAGATTACGATACAAGTGCGCGAAACAAATAAGACGAGTGTGTGGATCACCTGTTCCGTGTACATGTATCGTATACTATTTTTTAACACTCCATGAGCGAAACATGTTAATAAGTTTCCAGGTTATTAACCGAGCGGAGCGAGACGAGTCGATTTGTCACCCGAGCGTAGCGAGGGTGACAATTAGACGAGTAAACGAAAAAAAAGTAAATGTAGAACTATGTATTATAAAAAGAATATGTATATATAAGATATTATATGCAACTATATACGATATATCTGTGTAAAGAACTATAATTATTAAAAATATTATTTGCTTGATCAGCCATATCTGTCGGTACTGAATCGTCATAAGCTTCTTCCGGATCACTTTCTGAGCTCATTTCTTTTCAACAATTTAAAATTTTAGTTAACATTATCGATACTTTGTTGATTCGGAAAATCTCTGTCCAGATAACCTTAAGATCTACAATTCAAACGTCGACCTGAATTTAGGAAAACAATTGGCGGTCATGTTTCGCACGCGGTTAAAATATCTCATGTTTCGCACACGGTTAAAAAATCTCATGTTTCGCACACGCAAAACAAGCACGAGAAACCGTGTTTCGCGCACGGAGTGTTAAAAAAACAATTTTAAAAAATATATATATTATATAAATATTCCGCCGCACGCACACACACCCACATACATACATACATATATATACACATATATGGGCTCTTTCACGTCAAGTGGTACGATGATTACATTAACATAAGTAACTGTTTTCTATAGTTTTCCATTTTAATTGGGAATGTAAGTTAATTAAAAATTATACTATTTTTAATAATGCTAATTACGAACAGTTTCAGATCTTCATAGTCAGTATTTCTCAATTATTTTTCTAACAATCTTCATTCGTTTTTAACTAATTTTTCTAATAAGCTATTCATTTTGTCAGCAATATCTTTTTGTTGTTCTCTTGCTTTTTTTCTTTCATCTATATTAGTTCGACTAATAAATCGTTTGTGCTTAATCGTTTTTTTCGTTTTGGCTGAGATTCGCGATGTAAATCATCATCACTGTCGTCGTACTTGTCAGATGATGCAGTTGATACTGGAGCAATAAATACATCTTTGGAGAATATAAAGTCCATGTCCTATAAAAGTACAATTATAAAAAAAATTTTGATAAAAAAGGAAGTAATAATTATCAATGCAGTTAATAAATCTAGTCAGTTAAACTATGCACAAAAATTTTAAGAAGTCTATCTTAATTTACTCAAAACATTTAACGCATCTTGCAATAAAATCGACAAAGTTTACTTAAAAAAACAAATTGAGTTGGTCGTAAATCGTAAATTTATATTTTTTTAATTTCCTGTATCCTACTATTTTATTAAACCATTGGTACAAGTAAAAAGAGCCTTTTCAGAGATATTCAATTGTACTATTATTTTATTTTAAATTGTTACCTCTTTAAATTCAAAGGATTTCCTATTGTTTCCACTTTGGTTATTATGATCCATGCATTTTTTGTATGATCTCATTAAGGACTCAAATTTTTTTCTACACTCTTCGGACATTAAATCATAACCATAAGTGTTAAACGTTGCTGTTAGTTTACCCCATAAAATAGTTGTAATAATGTTAGGATTTTGAAAATCCTTATATTTTTTATAACAGTGAAGCAGCAACAGAATCATCGGCTCAGTCCATCTAAAATCTGAAAATATTACAATATAACAAAGTTTGCATTAAACTTAGCAATTATAGTTTAATATATGTATATAGAAAATATATGTACCTTCATTCTTTTTTGATCTAATTCTTCTTCTTCGTTACTAGAAATGTTGCCAAAACTTTCTTTATTAAGTTTCTGCGTTTTACTTAATTGTATGTTTCTTGCAGAACCTTAATAATAATTTATCATTAATGTAATTACATTTAATGCTTATAAGACAATGATAATACGTATTTATTATTATGAAATATACCTTTATTTATTTCACTTTTTTTTCCTTCAATTCTTTATTATTAGAACCATTTATCGACTTTCCACTTGACTTCGATTTGTCAATACTCTTCAAATTATTGTTATTTTCATTACAATAACGTTCAGTACCGTTACTAATTTTCAGTGGTTGAAATCTGTTGAATTCAAATCTATCATGACGTACTAAACTTAAATAATTTTCCTCGTCAGAATTGTCTTCAATATTATTGCTTCTTAAATAATGCTTGGGTCTTTTATTAAGTTCATTATATAAGTCGATTAGGGTTCTATGTTCAATATCATCATAGTATTCATCTAATTCTAAATCATTGTTATTAGTAGGAATGTCTCCTACTTCTTTTTTCGCTCGTTTTAACAATTTATTATAATAGTTTTTAATGAAAAAATATGAATTGACTTAGAATAAGAAGTTATTTTATTTTTATGAGAATTATTAATGAATTTATTACCTGCTAAAGCTTTTCTAACTGATTTTCTGTGACATTAATTATATAACATTTATTAGTCACATAATCTACCAATTCGAAATCAATTTTTTGATTCATTTTTTAATAAAAATAAGTACTGTGCATCGAAAACACGTTTTAAATTTTAATTGCAGGTTAGATCTAAGTATATAAGCGCATGAATTGCTGCTACTCGAAAAACAATTTAATATCGGAAAGCTCCATTATTTTTTTAAATTATATATGTTTCGGAACACACGTTTGTATGCGCGCACGCATTACGGAATACGACCCCTATGTCCGCTGATTTCAGTTCATATGTAGATTCTTAAATAGTTCGTACAAAATTAAAATAATAATTTGTATGAAATTACATATATATTAGCTTGAAAGTTAATTTAAAACATATTTTTACAATTATTTAGTAATTTTCCTTAACATTTCGTACTATAATATTTTTTTATGAGACTGATTAGATCAAAATCAATTAAACCAAAACAAAGTTATGGATTTTCGAAGATATATGTTACCTTGATCAATATCAGACTTATAAAATTATTATTTTAAAAAACATGAGCATATTTTACATGCAATTTACAAACTTTTTTGTATGTAACATGTATCACAAAAAGTTGAAAGTTTTTGAGATAAAAATGATTAAATATGATGAAATCACCAATTTTTAAAAAAAATCATCTGCTTTGAATTGCTGTAGCTCTGCAGCGTCTTAGAAATCAACCTCTAAACAATTGACTCTTGTAATGATTTACATTTTTTTGACCTGATCAGTTGACGTGAAATCACCCATATATATATAAGTTATAAGTTTGAAATATCTTTTTTTTATTTTTAAGCTTACCAAGAACCCGAGGAGGGTTCATACAGCTATTTAAAATATCTTATATAAATCTAGAAAAAAATTGAATTTAAAAAAAATAGTGTAAATAATTATTTATGTGGTTTGACCCTCCAATCGATCTAAGTTAGTGAATTGAAAGCTCCCTCCTGTCTAATTGAGCAATATTTATTGTGTCTGTCATTATGTTAAATTTTGATTTTAAAGAACAATTCTAATTTAATCTAATGCATCGTAATTTATAAGCGAAATTTAACATAATTACGGAAAAGACTATAAAATAAGTCAGTTGAGAGTCAAAATATATATATATATATATATATATATATATATATTATATATATATATAATATATATATATTCTTTAAAATTAAAACAGTTTCTAAGTTTATATAAGGTTTTTTAAATTTACAAAAAAAGAAAAAAGAGAAACTTTAAATAAACTTTTGAATAAGTTCGGTTTAGTCTCGTTGGACAATCTCATATGAAAGTTAGCCAAACTTGCAGTTTATACAAAGTTAAATTTTTTATGTCGGATTATTATTTATTATTTATATTTTACGACGATGTCATATATATATGTGTTTACACACACACACACACACACACCACACACACACACACACACACACACACACGCAAGTTCGCGCGAGATTGAATGTTTGTTTATGTGTGTTTATGCAGGTGTGAAAGCATATACTATACGCACACAAATGTATTGAAATCATATTTAGTAAAAAATATTATGTCCTAGTAATCGAAAAAACCAGTGTTATCTAGAGTATCGAACGTGAGAAGCACGTGCGCGCGCGTACCTTTATCCCTTCCCTGCTGTACACCTATATATATATATTCAGTAGAATGTGACAAGGGACATCGTCTAAGGAGGGCAGCAGGGCGCAAAAGAGTAGACATAAAGATAAGTAGGATAAAGATAATTTAGAGAGAAACCAGGATAAGGGAAAATTAGAGATTGAATGAGGAGATTAAATACTCCAATCAAGGAATGCACATTCTACTATATATACAAAGAAAATATAAATAAATAGAAGCGAGTGAGGGTGAAAGGGAGAGAGTAAGAGCGAGAGAGAGAGAGAGAGAAAGAGAGAGAGAGAGAGAGAGAGTGTTAGAGAACATGAGGGAAAAAATAAAAATAGAATAAGAAACAGTTATATTTGTGGAAGTGTTAACAACGATTAAAAATTAAAACTAACTGGAAGATTTGTTATTAGTGTGGACAAATACATAGAATACTATTATGAACAAATTACACTATACTACATACATTACAAGTGTGATAATAAAATTATTATATTTTATATACAGTTTTAATTTAATATAATTTTTTTTCCGCTCTGCCTTAAGTGAATTTTTTTCTTTCTTGATGTTCTTTAATACCAAATTTTGAACATTACATTTCTAAATTTCTTATTATATCAATTTTAAATAAACTTTTCTCAACACAATGTGTGTGAATTGCAATTTTAGCAAAAAGTTATCAATGACTTTATCATTTTTATTAACATTCGTCACGAATTTGTCACTTATTATGGGACATCGCCCAACACCAACTGAGTCAACATTTTTTCATCTGAGTAGCAGTAATGATATAATGGCAATATAAAAAATTTCTCTTTCATACAAGGAACTGATATTATATCATTGTCGGATATAATTAAAACTCTAAAAGAAAATTATTCGATTCACATAGATGGTTACAACAGTAGTTTACATCATCACCATCAAAGTAAAGTGGGGTTAAAAATATTAGATGAAAAAAACCATTATTTCCTACTGATCTTTTTAATCTGGATGATCGTCGTCAAGGTGCAGTTATTTTACACATCGTTGGGGTAATTTATATGTTTGTCGCACTAGCAATTGTTTGTGATGAATTTTTCGTACCATCGTTGGATGTTATCATCGAAAAATTGGATATGCTGATGATGTAGCTGGAGCAACGTTTATGGCAGCTGGTGGATCGGCACCTGAATTATTTACATCAGTTATCGGTGTTTTTGTATCATTTGATGATGTTGGTATAGGTACTATTGTTGGTTCGGCCGTTTTAATATACTTTCGTTATAGGAATGTGTGCTATATTTTCAAAAACAGTTTATCATTGACTTGGTGGCCACTCTTTCGTGATTGTACGTTTATAGTATAAGTTTGCTTACATTGATTTATTTTTTTAAAGATAATTATATTTATTGGTATGAAGCTTTAATTCTTTTTGGATTTTATCTTTCTTATGTTAGTTTCATGAAGTGGAATCAATCAATGGAAAAATTAGTTAAACGAATCTTTATCGCAATAGGGTGACAAGAGTCAGATCTACTGATCAACTGATGCCAACGGTAGAAAAATAATCAAATACCTTAATTCTTACTATAATATTAAAGTTACAGGACAAAAGTCATTTCACATTTGTATATAACGTGGTAATACACCCAAATTTAATATATATATAGTGTGTGTGTATATATATATATAATATATATATATATATATATATATATTAATATATATAATTAAATTTAGGGGTATATCATCCCGTATTTGATTTATAGTATAAACAAATAAAAACATACATATATAGCAAAAAATGAACAAAATTAGCTATTTTTACATATTTTTATTCAAACTAAATTATATACATGCATTTTTTGATATAGACAAAAATTAATTAAAAAAAGAAGGCAACAATTTTTTACATTTTTTTGCATTAAAAAAATTATAACATTTTTCAAAAAGAGATAGGTTAATTTTCTCGGCGGCATTCGAAAGAATAAATCCATAACTATTAAAAAAAATCAACAATATTATAGACCATGTTTAAAGCGTCAAATAATGACTATGAAAAAGAAATTGTGCACTCATGGACCTTAAAGGGTTAAAATTTGTATTGAGTCAATAATAATGTATTTCCAAATTGCAAAACAAAATATAATGTAAAATCAATGGGAAATCAATACATAACTAATACTAACTAGCAATGCTTAAAAATCAGTTAAATAAAAATTAAAAAAAATTATACGTAATCGATATAATTCTAAATAGTATAGCATAATTAAGATAACATAAATATATAAAAAACAGAAAAAATTAACCCTAATGAGAGTTGATATTACGCCCTTCTGCAGCAGAATCTATGAAACACTATGTAACAATAACTTCGACGGTGTCTATTCATATCAAGCTATAAAAAAATCCATATTCCAAAAAATATTACATAGTTTGTTTTTGATAATTCGCACAAAATTAGTGTATCTCAAAATGCAAGTACATAAAAATCTATTTGAAAATTAATTTTTATATAATACTTTATTACAGAAAATTTCTATAATGCTAGCGAAGTGTTGCATATAAATTATCTTAAGGAATTAGATAGTACGAAGATTTAATGTTTTGTTATAGTAATAAACCTAAATTTCATGATACTTTCTCCCTATATGACAATTTGGACTGACCAAATTCAATTGTAGTATTTTCAAATGTCCCAAGTAAAAAATAATATACAATTTGTATACGAATTTTATACTATTTATTTTATACAAAATGTTGTCACGGGCGTCTCCGCGCGACTTAGGTGTATGAGAAGGATAGAGAGAGCGATAAGGTGTCTCGACTAATGTAAGCGTTGCATTGCTGCGCGGACGTTAGCTCGATGGTCAGAGTACGAGATTCGTAATCCAAGGTCCGTGTGTTCGAATCCCGTCGTCCGCCTTTTTTCGTCCTCGCCTTTTAATCCGTAACAGATGGCATCCCTGTGTGTCAGAGTGCGGTTGGTCGGTTGGGACTCTGGCAAGTGACGAACTACAATACTCACGATTCCTACCTTATCCTCCGTCAAGTTAATTAATAAGTTAATTGTCTCTCAGTCATGCCCAAAACCCATTCTCCGCGCGTTACGGCCTCTGAACTGCAGAGCAAGATAATATCGACAATTTACCGAGCAAGCAAGCCTCGAAAAATAGTTGCATCCCGTGACGTCAAAAGTACCACGCGGATTCACGCAACGCAGTCGATAATTAAGTCAAGTAGATACAAAGCATAATGATCTAAGGAGGAATAGTCGGGAACGACGGGGACGTCGTTCTCTTGGCCGCCGGAGGTGTCACGGGCGTCTCCGCGCGACTTAGGTGTATGAGAAGGATAGAGAGAGCGATAAGGTGTCTCGACTAATGTAAGCGTTGCATTGCAGCGCGGACGTTAGCTCGATGGTCAGAGTACGAGATTCGTAATCCAAGGTCCGTGTGTTCGAATCCCGTCGTCCGCCTTTTTCGCTCCTCGCCTTTTTAATCCGTAACAATGTATATAAAATTGAACTTATAAAATGTGTATAAAATCTGTAACTGAAATATTAGATTATACAAACACATGTAAGTGGGTACAAACATGCCCGCGTAAAAATAGATAAATTCATATGAACTTGATATGATGTTTAGGTTCATATAAAGTTTGTATAAATTTATCCAATGGCACAATCCTGAACTTCATTCATGATTGTGCTAAAGTTCAGCTAAAGTTTATAAATAATTTAAAAACAGCATCAGCCAAACTTATATTAACTTTATTTAAATTTATATTGTTTTTAAAAATTTGGTTATTTAATCTGTATATAATTTTATATAAATTTAATACATAAATATGAGGATTTTAAAAGAAAAAAGTAATGTTAAATGTTACCCAATCCACATCTGAAAAAAAGCATTCATATATGGTTTTCAAAATTTGACGTAGAGGTTAATCATCAGCATCGAAGTTGCCGTCGTAGGACCATTCAAGTCGGCGTTGAGGGTTAGACTGACACATAACAAATTTTTAGTTGTCAAGATATTTTTTAAACGTCTCTTAGCAACCAGTAAACAATGACTTCTGTTTACTGGTAGTACTAAAAATGTTGTTTCACGGTTATTCGTCAGTCTAACCCTCAACGCGACTTGAATGGTCCTACGACGGCAACTTCGATGCTGATGATTAACCTCTACGTCAAATTTTGAAAACCATATATGAATGTTTTTTTCGGATGTGGATTGGGTAACATTTAACATTACTTTTTTTTTTTTAAAATCCTCATATTTATGTATATAAATTTATATATAATTATATACAGATTAAATAACCAAATTTATAAAAAAACAATTAAAGCTTAAATAAAGTTAATATCAAGTTTGGCTGATGGTTTTTAAATTATATATAAACTTTAGCTGAACTTTGGTACAATCATGAATGAAGTTCAGGATTGTGCCATTGGATAAATTTATACAAACTTTATATGAACCTAAACATCATATCAAGTTCATATGAATTATCTATTTTTACGCGGGTGAGTACAAAATGTATGCAAAATATAATTTAGCGTTTGGAAACAGGAGCTCTAACGATAAAAAATTTATTATGGACACCGGAACCATCGAGATGAGGAGATCAGCGCGACGAAGAATTGCTTGCTGCACTGTTACCGATCTTGGTAATACGTCCGAACGCATATCCTTTTCATCAAAGTTGTTACATGCTGCGGACTCTTCAACATCGACTTGGGCAGCGATATTGCATATGCATTAGCAATTGTATTGCAATATATGGGGAACAAATGGTAGCAACAATTCGCAATATATCAGCAATAGAGCGCCAAACCTCATCCTGCAGAATGTTTGCAATATATTGGCAATAGTTTACCAAGTTGAAGCTTTAGAGTAAACTATATTGCTAATATATTGGCAATAGTTGATAAATTTGGTTATTTAATCTGTATATAATTATATAAATTTATATACATAAATATGAGGATTTTAAAAAAAAAAAAGTAATGTTAAATGTTACCCAATCCACATCCGAAAAAAAACATTCATATATGGTTTTCAAAATTTGACGTAGAGGTTAATCATCAGCATCGAAGTTGCCGTCGTAGGACCATTCAAGTCGGCGTTGAGGGTTAGACTGACGAATAACCGTGAAACAACATTTTTAGTAACTACCAGTAAACAAGAAGTCAATTGTTTACTGGTTGCTAAGAGACGTTTAAAAAATATCTTGACAACTAAAAATTTGTTATGTGTCAGTCTAACCCTCAACGCCGACTTGAATGGTCCTACGACGGCAACTTCGATGCTGATGATTAACCTCTACGTCAAATTTTGAAAACCATATATGAATGCTTTTTTTCAGATGTGGATTGGGTAACATTTAACATTACTTTTTTCTTTTTAAAATCCTCATATTTATGTATATAAATTTATATATAAAATTATATACAGATTAAATAACCAAATTTTTAAAAAACAATATAAAGTTTAAATAAAGTTAATATAAAGTTTGGCTGATGCTGTTTTTAAATTATTTATAAACTTTAGCTGAACTTTAGCACAATCATGAATGAAGTTCAGGATTGTGCCATTGGATAAATTTATACAAACTTTAT
The DNA here is from genome assembly GCA_026168455.1 of Theocolax elegans. Lineage (NCBI taxonomy): Eukaryota > Metazoa > Arthropoda > Insecta > Hymenoptera > Cerocephalidae > Theocolax > Theocolax elegans. The sequence goes on from CM047430.1 coordinate 14,925,203, forward strand.
ATGAACCTAAACATCATATCAAGTTCATATGAATTTATCTATTTTTACGCGGGCATGTTTGTACCCACTTACATGTGTTTGTATAATCTAATATTTCAGTTACAGATTTTATACACATTTTATAAGTTCAATTTTATATACATTGTTACGGATTAAAAAGGCGAGGAGCGAAAAAAGGCGGACGACGGGATTCGAACACACGGACCTTGGATTACGAATCTCGTACTCTGACCATCGAGCTAACGTCCGCGCTGCAATGCAACGCTTACATTAGTCGAGACACCTTATCGCTCTCTCTATCCTTCTCATACACCTAAGTCGCGCGGAGACGCCCGTGACACCTCCGGCGGCCAAGAGAACGACGTCCCCGTCGTTCCCGACTATTCCTCCTTAGTCATTATGCTTTGTATCTACTTGACTTAATTATCGACTGCGTTGCGTGAATCCGCGTGGTACTTTTGACGTCACGGGATGCAACTATTTTTTCGAGGCTTGCTTGCTCGGTAAATTGTCGATATTATCTTGCTCTGCAGTTCAGAGGCCGTAACGCGCGGAGAATGGGTTTTGGGCATGACTGAGAGACAATTAACTTATTAATTAACTTGACGGAGGATAAGGTAGGAATCGTGAGTATTGTAGTTCGTCACTTGCCAGAGTCCCAACCGACCAACCGCACTCTGACACACAAGGGATGCCATCTGTTACGGATTAAAAAGGCGAGGAGCGAAAAAGGCGGACGACGGGATTCGAACACACGGACCTTGGATTACGAATCTCGTACTCTGACCATCGAGCTAACGTCCGCGCAGCAATGCAACGCTTACATTAGTCGAGACACCTTATCGCTCTCTCTATCCTTCTCATACACCTAAGTCGCGCGGAGACGCCCGTGACAACATTTTGTATAAAATAAATAGTATAAAATTCGTATACAAATTGTATATTATTTTTTTACTTGGGACATTTGAAAATACTACAAATTGAATTTGGTCAGTCCAAATTGTCATATAGGGAGAAAGTATCATGAAATTTAGGTTTATTACTATAACAAAACATTAAATCTTCGTACTAATCTAATTCCTTAAGATAAATTTATATGCAACACTTCGCTAGCATTATATGAAATTTTCTGTAATAAAGTATTATATAAAAATTAATTTTCAAATAGATTTTTATGTACTTGCATTTTGAGATACACTAATTTTGTGCGAATTATCAAAAATCAAACTATGTAATATTTTTGGAATAGGATTTTTTTTATAGCTTGATATGAATAGACACCGTCGAAGTTATTGTTACATAGTGTTTCATAGATTCTGCTGCAGAAGGGCGTAATATCAACTCTCATTAGGGTTAATTTTTTCTGTTTTTTATATATTTATGTTATCTTAATTATGCTATATACTATTTAGAATTATATCGATTACGTATAATTTTTTTTTAATTTTTATTTAACTGATTTTTAAGCATTGCTAGTTTAGTATTAGTTATGTATTGATTTCCCATTGATTTTACATTATATTTTGTTTTGCAATTTGGAAATAACATTATTATTGACTCAATACAAATTTTAACCCTTTAAGGTCCATGAGTGCACAATTTCTTTTTCATAGTCATTATTTGACGCTTTAAACATGGTCTATAATATTGTTGATTTTTTTTAATAGTTATGGATTTATTCTTTCGAATGCCGCCGAGAAAATTAACCTATCTCTTTTTGAAAAATGTTATAATTTTTTTAATGCAAAAAAATGTAAAAAAATTGTTGCCTTCTTTTTTTAATTAATTTTTGTCTATATCAAAAAATGCATGTATATAATTTAGTTTGAATAAAAATATATGTAAAAATAGCTAATTTTGTCATTTTTTGCTATATATGTATGTTTTTATTTGTTTATACTAATAAATCAAATACGGGATGATATATAACCCCTAAATTTAATTATATATATATATATATATATATATATATATATATATATATATATATATATATATATATACACACACACATATATATATATATTAAATTTGGGTGTATACCACGTTATATACAAATGTGAAATGACTTTTGTCCTGTAACTTTTAATATTATAGTAAGAATTAAGGTATTTGATTATTTTTCTTACCGTTGGCATCAGTTGATCAGTAGATCTGACTCTTGTCACCCTATTGCGATAAAGAATTCGTTTAACTAATTTTTCCATTGATTGATTCCACTTCATGAAACTAACATAAGAAAGATAAAATCCAAAAAGAATTAAAGCTTCATACCAATAAATATAATTATCTTTAAAAAAATAAATCAATGTAAGCAAACTTATACTATAAAACGTACAATCACGAAAGAGTGGCCACCAAGTCAATGATAAAACTGTTTTTGAAAATATAGCACACATTCCTATAACGAAAAGTATATTAAAAACGGCCCGAACCAACAATAGTACCTATACCAACATCATCAAATGATACAAAAACACCGATAACTGATGTAAATAATTCAGGTGCCGATCCACCAGCTGCCATAAACGTTGCTCCAGCTACATCATCAGCAATATCCAATTTTTCGATGATAACATCCAACGATGGTACGAAAAATTCATCACAAACAATTGCTAGTGCGACAAACATATAAATTACCCCAACGATGTGTAAAATAACTGCACCTGACGACGATCATCCAGATTAAAAAGATCAGTAGGAAATAATGGTTTTTTTTCATCTAATATTTTTAACCCCACTTTACTTTGATGGTGATGATGTAAACTACTGTTGTAACCATCTATGTGAATCGAATAATTTTCTTTTAGAGTTTTAATTATATCCGACAATGATATAATATCAGTTCCTTGTATGAAAGAGAAATTTTTTATATTGCCATTATTATCATTACTGCTACTCAGATGAAAAAATGTTGACTCAGTGGTGTTGGGCGATGTCCCATAATAAGTGACAAATTCGTGACGAATGTTAATATTAAAATGATAAAGTCATTGATAACTTTTTGCTAAAATTGCAATTCACACACATTGTGTTGAGAAAAGTTTATTTAAAATTGATATAATAAGAAATTTAGAAATGTAATGTTCAAAATTTGGTATTAAAGAACATCAAGAAAGAAAAAAAATTCACTTAAGGCAGAGCGGAAAAAAATAATTATTATTAAATTAAAAACTGTATATAAAATATAATAATTTTATTATCACACTTGTAATGTATGTAGTATAGTGTAATTTGTTCATAATAGTATTCTATGTATTTGTCCACACTAATAACAAATCTTCCAGTTAGTTTTAATTTTTAATCGTTGTTAACACTTCCACAAATATAACTGTTTCTTATTCTATTTTTATTTTTTCCCTCATGTTCTCTAACACTCTCTCTCTCTCTCTCTCTCTCTTTCTCTCTCTCTCTCTCTCTCGCTCTTACTCTCTCCCTTTCACCCTCACTCGCTTCTATTTATTATATATTTCTTTGTATATATAGTAGAATGTGCATTCCTTGATTGGAGTATTTAAATCTCCTCATTCAATCTCTAATTTTTCCCTTATCCTGGTTTTCTCTCTAAATTATCTTTATCCTACTTATCTTTATGTCTACTCTTTTGCGCCCTGCTGCCCTCCTTAGACGATGTCCCTTGTCACATTCTACTGAATATATATATATAGGTGTACAGCAGGGAAGGGATAAAGGTACGCGCGCGCACGTGCTTCTCACGTTCGATACTCTAGATAACACTGGTTTTTTCGATTACTAGGACATAATATTTTTTACTAAATATGATTTCAATACATTTGTGTGCGTATATGTATATGCTTTCACACCTGCATAAACACACATAAACAAACATTCAATCTCGCGCGAACTTGCGTGTGTGTGTGTGTGTGTGTGTGTGTGTGTGTGTGTGTGTGTGTGTGTGTGTGTAAACACATATATATATATGACATCGTCGTAAAATATAAATAATATAAATAATAAATCCGACATAAAAAAATTTAACTTTGTATAAACTGCAAGTTTGGCTAACTTTCATATGAGATTGTCCAACGAGACTAACCGAACTTATTCAAAGTTTATTTAAAGTTTCTCTTTTTTTCTTTTTTTGTAAATTTAAAAAACCTTATATAAACTTAGAAACTGTTTTAATTTTAAAGAATATATATATATATATATATATATATATATATATATATATATATATATTTTGACTCTCAACTGACTTATTTTATAGTCTTTTCCGTAATTATGTTAAATTTCGCTTATAAATTACGATGCATTAGATTAAATTAGAATTGTTCTTTAAAATCAAAATTTAACATAATGACAGACACAATAAATATTGCTCAATTAGACAGGAGGGAGCTTTCAATTCACTAACTTAGATCGATTGGAGGGTCAAACCACATAAATAATTATTTACACTATTTTTTTTAAATTCAATTTTTTTTCTAGATTTATATAAGATATTTTAAATAGCTGTATGAACCCTCCTCGGGTTCTTGGTAAGCTTAAAAATAAAAAAAAGATATTTCAAACTTATAACTTATATATATATGGGTGATTTCACGTCAACTGATCAGGTCAAAAAAATGTAAATCATTACAAGAGTCAATTGTTTAGAGGTTGATTTCTAAGACGCTGCAGAGCTACAGCAATTCAAAGCAGATGATTTTTTTTAAAAATTGGTGATTTCATCATATTTAATCATTTTTATCTCAAAAACTTTCAACTTTTTGTGATACATGTTACATACAAAAAAGTTTGTAAATTGCATGTAAAATATGCTCATGTTTTTTAAAATAATAATTTTATAAGTCTGATATTGATCAAGGTAACATATATCTTCGAAAATCCATAACTTTGTTTTGGTTTAATTGATTTTGATCTAATCAGTCTCATAAAAAAATTATTATAGTACGAAATGTTAAAGGAAAATTACTAAATAATTGTAAAAATATGTTTTAAATTAACTTTCAAGCTAATATATATGTAATTTCATACAAATTATTATTTTAATTTTGTACGAACTATTTAAGAATCTACATATGAACTGAAATCAGCGGACATAGGGGTCGTATTCCGTAATGCGTGCGCGCATACAAACGTGTGTTCCGAAACATATATAATTTAAAAAAATAATGGAGCTTTCCGATATTAAATTGTTTTTCGAGTAGCAGCAATTCATGCGCTTATATACTTAGATCTAACCTGCAATTAAAATTTAAAACGTGTTTTCGATGCACAGTACTTATTTTTATTAAAAAATGAATCAAAAAATTGATTTCGAATTGGTAGATTATGTGACTAATAAATGTTATATAATTAATGTCACAGAAAATCAGTTAGAAAAGCTTTAGCAGGTAATAAATTCATTAATAATTCTCATAAAAATAAAATAACTTCTTATTCTAAGTCAATTCATATTTTTTCAGATAAAAACTATTATAATAAATTGTTAAAACGAGCGAAAAAAGAAGTAGGAGACATTCCTACTAATAACAATGATTTAGAATTAGATGAATACTATGATGATATTGAACATAGAACCCTAATCGACTTATATAATGAACTTAATAAAAGACCCAAGCATTATTTAAGAAGCAATAATATTGAAGACAATTCTGACGAGGAAAATTATTTAAGTTTAGTACGTCATGATAGATTTGAATTCAACAGATTTCAACCACTGAAAATTAGTAACGGTACTGAACGTTATTGTAATGAAAATAACAATAATTTGAAGAGTATTGACAAATCGAAGTCAAGTGGAAAGTCGATAAATGGTTCTAATAATAAAGAATTGAAGGAAAATAAAGTGAAAATAAATAAAGGTATATTTCATAATAATAAATACGTATTATCATTGTCTTATAAGCATTAAATGTAATTACATTAATGATAAATTATTATTAAGGTTCTGCAAGAAACATACAATTAAGTAAAACGCAGAAACTTAATAAAGAAAGTTTTGGCAACATTTCTAGTAACGAAGAAGAAGAATTAGATCAAAAAAAGAATGAAGGTACATATATTTTCTATATACATATATTAAACTATAATTGCTAAGTTTAATGCAAACTTTGTTATATTGTAATATTTTCAGATTTTAGATGGACTGAGCCGATGATTCTGTTGCTGCTTCACTGTTATAAAAAATATAAGGATTTTCAAAATCCTAACATTATTACAACTATTTTATGGGGTAAACTAACAGCAACGTTTAACACTTATGGTTATGATTTAATGTCCGAAGAGTGTAGAAAAAAATTTGAGTCCTTAATGAGATCATACAAAAAATGCATGGATCATAATAACCAAAGTGGAAACAATAGGAAATCCTTTGAATTTAAAGAGGTAACAATTTAAATAAAATAATAGTACAATTGAATCTATCTGAAAAGGCTCTTTTTACTTGTACCAATGGTTTAATAAAATAGTAGGATACAGGAAATTAAAAAAATATAAATTTACGATTTACGACCAACTCAATTTGTTTTTTTAAGTAAACTTTGTCGATTTTATTGCAAGATGCGTTAAATGTTTTGAGTAAATTAAGATAGACTTCTTAAAATTTTTTGTGCATAGTTTAACTGACTAGATTTATTAACTGCATTGATAATTATTACTTCCTTTTTTATCAAAATTTTTTTTATAATTGTACTTTTTATAGGACATGGACTTTATATTCTCCAAAGATGTATTTATTGCTCCAGTATCAACTGCATCATCTGACAAGTACGACGACAGTGATGAAGATTTACATCGCGAATCTCAGCCAAAACGAAAAAAACGATTAAGCACAAACGATTTATTAGTCGAACTAATATAGATGAAAGAAAAAAAGCAAGAGAACAACAAAAAGATATTGCTGACAAAATGAATAGCTTATTAGAAAAATTAGTTAAAAACGAATGAAGATTGTTAGAAAAAATAATTGAGAAATACTGACTATGAAGATCTGAAACTGTTCGTAATTAGCATTATTAAAAAATAGTATAATTTTTAATTAACTTACATTCCCAATTAAAATGGAAAACTATAGAAAACAGTTACTTATGTTAATGTAATCATCGTACCACTTGACGTGAAAGAGCCCATATATGTGTATATATATGTATGTATGTATGTGGGTGTGTGTGCGTGCGGCGGAATATTTATATAATATATATATTTTTTAAAATTGTTTTTTTAACACTCCGTGCGCGAAACACGGTTTCTCGTGCTTGTTTTGCGTGTGCGAAACATGAGATTTTTTAACCGTGTGCGAAACATGAGATATTTTAACCGCGTGCGAAACATGACCGCCAATTGTTTTCCTAAATTCAGGTCGACGTTTGAATTGTAGATCTTAAGGTTATCTGGACAGAGATTTTCCGAATCAACAAAGTATCGATAATGTTAACTAAAATTTTAAATTGTTGAAAAGAAATGAGCTCAGAAAGTGATCCGGAAGAAGCTTATGACGATTCAGTACCGACAGATATGGCTGATCAAGCAAATAATATTTTTAATAATTATAGTTCTTTACACAGATATATCGTATATAGTTGCATATAATATCTTATATATACATATTCTTTTTATAATACATAGTTCTACATTTACTTTTTTTTCGTTTACTCGTCTAATTGTCACCCTCGCTACGCTCGGGTGACAAATCGACTCGTCTCGCTCCGCTCGGTTAATAACCTGGAAACTTATTAACATGTTTCGCTCATGGAGTGTTAAAAAATAGTATACGATACATGTACACGGAACAGGTGATCCACACACTCGTCTTATTTGTTTCGCGCACTTGTATCGTAATCTACTATTTCAAGAATACATAATATATGTATTTTTTCCGTGCGCAAAAAAAAAGTTGTGAACATAACATGAAAGAATGTGTATTTGTTTACTCATTCTTGATAAAACTCATAAAATTTTTAAACGGATACTCAATAATAATAACGGATCTAAAATTCAATGTAATGCTTTAAATACAGATGCAAAATTGTTTGAAGATGAAATAAATATTAATCAAGTATAACATACACTTTTCCAAATATCCATATGATATATACAATGGGTTAAAAATTAAATATATTAATTATTGCATTTTTAAGATAATTCTATTTTTATACTTATTTATATTTTAATTACACCTTTTTATAAGTAATTTATACTCCATAATAGTTTTCTGCAATTGAAAGTACTCAAATCAAAAACACCTTTCAAAAAGGTGTCAAAACCCGCAAGTATATGTCTTAGCATTTTAAGATAATTCTATTATAAACAATTAAATATATTAATTATTGCATTTTTAAGATAATTCTATTTTTATACTTATTTATATTTTAATTACACCTTTTTATAAGTAATTTATACTCCATAATAGTTTTCTGCAATTGAAAGTACTCAAATCAAAAACACCTTTCAAAAAATGTCAAAACCCGCAAGTATATGTGTTATTCTAATCAAACTTTGAAAATTGTTATCTGTCTGATAAATTATAAAGTATAAGATAAAAATATCTTTGATTCTAATTCCCATATTTTCTCTACCCTGGCGGAAATAGTATTTGAAAATAACTGCAAATAACTGCAAATAACTAAAATATTTAGTTGGGTTTGAGACGCTAATCACTATTATTTGTAGTTATTTGCAGTTATTTGCAGTTATCTACAGTAACAAATAATTATCTGCAGTTATTAGTCTTTGTTGAAAGTTATAACACAAAATTTGACAGATATTATAAAAGTTATAATAGCAATTATTAGCAAATATTAGCAGTTTTTATTTGTTTTTAATAGTTATTTGCAATTATTTGCTATTATTTGCACTTCTATTTTTGTGCTATAATATAATTATAAAGAAATTGCATATAACTCCAAATAACTGAATATAACTGCAAATAATTGGTATAATCTATTAGTAACTGCTAAAAACTGCAAATAATTGCTAATAATTATTTCTAAAAACTATATAAACCTACTTAGAATTTGACAAAACTGCAAATAAATGCAGGTAACTGCTAATAATTGCAAATAACTGTTAATAACTGCAAGAAACGGCAAAGAGCTACAAATAATAGTTAATAGCGTCTCAAACCCAACTAAATATTTTAGTTCTTTGCAATTATTTGCAGTTATTTACAGTTATTTGCAGTTATGCACATTTATTTGCAGTTATTAGCATTTACTATTTCCGCTATATAAGTAATTTATACTCCAAATAGTTTTCTTCAATGTGAAAGTACTCAAAATCAAAAAAACCTTTCAAAACATGTCAAAACCCGCAAGTATATGTGTTTATTTCTAATGCAAACTGTGAAAATTGTTATCTGTCTGATAAATTATAAAGCTATAAGATCAAAAATATCTTTGATTCTAATTCCCATATTTTCCTCTACCCTGGCGGAAATAGTATTTGAAAATAACTGCAAATGAAATGCAAATTACCTAATATTTAGTTGGGTTTGAGACGCTAATCACTATTATTTGTAGTTATTTGCAGTTATTTGCAGTTATCTACAGTAACAAATAATTATCTGCAGTTATTAGTCTTTGTTGAAAGTTATAACACAAAATTTGACAGATATTATAAAAGTTTATAATAGCAATTATTAGCAAATATTAGCAGTTTTTATTTGTTTTTAATAGTTATTTGCAATTATTTGCTATTATTTGCACTTCTATTTTTGTGCTATAATATAATTATAAAGAAATTGCATATAACTCCAAATAACTGAATATAACTGCAAATAATTGGTATAATCTATTAGTAACTGCTAAAAACTGCAAATAATTGCTAATAATTATTTCTAAAAACTATATAAACCTACTTAGAATTTGACAAAACTGCAAATAAATGCAGGTAACTGCTAATAATTGCAAATAACTGTTAATAACTGCAAGAAACGGCAAAGAGCTACAAATAATAGTTAATAGCGTCTCAAACCCAACTAAATATTTTAGTTCTTTGCAATTATTTGCAGTTATTTACAGTTATTTGCAGTTATGCACATTTATTTGCAGTTATTAGCATTTACTATTTCCGCTAGGGTACTTATTTATATTTTTATTACACCTTTTCTATATCTAACTTATATTCCATAATATTTTTCTGCAATTGAAAGTATTCAATTCGAAAACACCTTCCAAGAAGGTGTCAAAACCCGCAAGTATTGTGCTATTCTAATCAAACTTTGAAAATTGTTATCTGATAAATAAATAATTTTAATTTCTAAGTACCTTATTTTATCTATTTCTTTGAATTTTAATGAAACATTTTTATAAATATTACGAAAATTTCGTATAAAAAATTTCTGCAATTGAAAGAATTGAAATCTAACTGAAATCGACAAGTATTTTATATATATTTTACTTATATTCCATAATATTTTTCTGCAATTGAAAGTATTCAATTCGAAAACACCTTCCAAGAAGGTGTCAAAACCCGCAAGTATTGTGCTATTCTAATCAAACTTTGAAAATTGTTATCTGATAAATAAATTCTGCAATTCAATCTGACATTGTTATCTGATAAATAAATAATTTTAATTTCTAAGTACCTTATTTTATCTATTTCTTTGAATTTTAATGAAACATTTTTATAAATATTACGAAAATTTCGTATAAAAAATTTCTGCAATTGAAAGCACTGAAATCAAACTGTAATCGACAAGTATTTTGAACCATGCAAAAATTTCTACCAATCTGAATACAGATTTTTTTATATGAAAAGTATCTTACACTATTATTTTTCATTTCTGGCCCTCACATGTTTTACAGTAATAAATAAATAATATTCTAATGATATTAATTTGTGCAAAATTAATTTCTGCAATACTAATAAAATGGACATTTCTTTTTTATTCTTTTAAATAATAAAATAATACTTGCACCACCGTTGGTTAAGCGCTTCATATATGTATTAATTCTGACTATATTAACTGATGTTACATTTTATAAATAATTACATACATCTTAGCTTTTATCTTATTAATTAATTAATTAATTGGTAAAATCATGTAGATTGTATATCCTTAGTTAAGTGAAATAATAATTATTTTACATAACTACTAAGAAAAACTTGCTAATCAGCGACGGAGGTCATACGATGTCTTGGTGAAGAAAGCACTTGTTGAAAATACAGTCGCTAGTGGTGCTTGTATCAATCGGCCGGGGCCGGGAATCAAACCTGGGACCTCCAGATTACGAGTCCGTCGCCCTACCGGCCAAGCCATCGCAGGCCTCTTTTCGGAACTTTATTAGATAAAAATAATGATGTCTATTTTATCATTGGTGATGTAGGATATTAAAATTGCCAGATAGTATTGCAATATTTATATATTATTACTCATTGCAGTTTCTTCACGGTATTATATACTTTCATAAATGTAAAGGAATACATTAGTAAGTCAGAATTAACACATATATGAAGCGTTTAACCAACGGTGGTGCAAGTATTATTTTATATTATTTAAAAGAATAAAAAAGAAATGTCCATTTTATTAGTATTGCAGAAATTAATTTTGCACAAATTAATATCATTAGAATATTATTTATTTATTACTGTAAAACATGTGAGGGCCAGAAATGAAAAATAATAGTGTAAGATACTTTTCATATAAAAAAATCTGTATTCAGATTGGTAGAAATTTTTGCATGGTTCAAAATACTTGTCGATTACAGTTTGATTTCAGTGCTTTCAATTGCAGAAACTTTTTACGAAGTTTAAGTAATATATATAAAAATGTTTATATAAAATATAAATTTATGGTACGATTCAAAATACTTGTCGATTCCAGTTTGATTTCAATTCTTTCAATTGCAGAAACTTTTTATACGAAATTTTCGTAATATTTATAAAAATGTTTCATTAAAATTCAAAGAAATAGATAAAATAAGGTATTTAGAAATTAAAATTATTTATTTATCAGATAACAATGTCAGATTGAATTGCAGAATATATTTATCAGATAACAATTTTCAAAGTTTGATTAGAATAGCACAATACTTGCGGGTTTTGACATTTTTTTGAAAGGTGTTTTTGATTTGAGTACTTTCAATTGCAGAAAACTATTATGGAGTATAAATTACTTATAAAAAGGTGTAATTAAAATATAAATAAGTATAAAAATAGAATTATCTTAAAAATGCAATAATTAATATATTTAATTGTTTATAATAGAATTATCTTAAAAATGCTAAGACATATACTTGCGGGTTTTGACACCTTGTTGAAAGGTGTTTTTGATTTGAGTACTTTCAATTGCAGAAAACTATTATGGAGTATAAATTACTTATAAAAAGGTGTAATTAAAATATAAATAAGTATAAAAATAGAATTATCTTAAAAATGCAATAATTAATATATTTAATTTTTAACCCATTGTATATATCATATGGATATTTGGAAAAGTGATATAAAAAGATATACTTATAAAAAAGTTATACTTGATTAATATTTATTTCATCTTCAAACAATTTTGCATCTGTATTTAAAGCATTACATTGAATTTTAGATCCGTTATTATTATTGAGTATCCGTTTAAAAATTTTATGAGTTTTATCAAGAATGAGTAAACAAATATATACACATTCTTTCATGTTATGTTCATAACTTTTTTTTTGCGCACGGAAAAAATACATATATTATGTATTCTTGAAAAAACAATTTTAAAATATATATATATTATATAAATATTCCGCCGCACGCACACACACCCACATACATACATACATATATATACACATATATGGGCTATTTCACGTCAAGTGGTACGATGAAAATTTTAAATCACTCCAAAATTTGAGAACAGGCTGGAAACATCTTCCAGAACATACAAAAAAAATTTAAGTATTAAAAATAATTTGCTTAAGAGTTATTTGACCATGAAAAATGGAAATTTTTAAATTTTTTAGAAAAATTTCTATATTTAAAGCCATTTATCTCAAAATCTGTTGATTTTTTTGAAAAAACATTACAAACAACTTTTGTTTAAATTAATCTTTAAAACTTATCTACCCTGGTTACATTTCTTAATTTTAAAATCTCGAAGAGATAGAACACCCGGACATATTGAATATCAAAAAAAAGGCTACTACACCATAATCGATTTTAATCTAACACCTCTCAAAAGTTCACATTTTTCGCGAGCTTTCGAATGACTTGGGTTAGATTATTGGCCAAGACCGCTGGTGTACCTTATGCCTCATAAACCTCATAAAATCACTAATTTTCACGTATTTTAGGACATAACTTACACCAAAGGTGTAATATATATATATATATATATATATATATATATATATATATGTGGTAATGAACAACTAACTTACCAAAAATAGTAAAGTGCATAAACTTAATTGTAGTATTTAGTAAAAACCTATTAAAATTTTAGATTATTTTAAACGGATCTAAATAGAACTATACCTCCTAAGATTAGCTTATTTAAGTCATCGCCAAGAGTTCTATATGTCATTAATATTTTGTACTTTTAGCGTAATAAAACTTTCTACTTAATTAAATTAATTTTTGTATTAGTTTTAAAAAATTATTTATAACATTTTAGTGGTATATAAATAAAAACCTGTTTCTTCCATTTCTCCCGTAATTCGTAATTTGCACCCTCTTTCAAAATTTGCGTTTTAATCCATAATTATATCCAATTATTTTTTCCTTTAGTTACAGACCCCATATATTTATTTTAATTATTATAAACAAAGGCATTCCTTAAATAACCTTTTGTTTCTAATGAATACATACTTGTTTATTTAAGATATGGTTTTATATAAATATACGTAATCTACTTACTTATATATCCATACGATTTTTAAATTTTGATTTGATTAATATTTAAATTAAATACTACTAAAATAATAATTTTCGAAAAACTTTTGAAATGTAATTCGTATTTTATATTGCCACTGTTAAAATTTGAATTTTCTTTTGCCATTACTGTTTATAATAGAATTATCTTAAAAATGCATAATAAATGTATTTAATTTTTAATTTATTGTATATTTCACATATAGATATTTGAAAAGTGTATGTTATATACTTGATTAATATTTATTTTATCTTCGAAAAATTGTGCATATTTTTAAAAACATTACATTAAATTTTAGGTCCGTTTTTATTTTATGAGTTTTATCAGGAATAAGTAAACTAATACACATTCTTTCAAGTTATATTCACAACTTTTTTTTGCGCACGGAAAAAATACATATATTATCTATTCTTGAAAAAACAAGTAACACGTACACACACACATACACACACACACACACACACACACGCACACACACATAGACACACAGACACACACACACACACACACACACACACCGACCCAGTTTTTCTGGACGGAGTCGTCCGCCACCTGTTTCCAGAACATCGGAAAAGGGCAGCAGAGACGGGCCTGATGGCCACCATTGGTGCAGCCGAGTCGCCAGACATTAGTGAAGCCGAACTGAGGATGGCCGCTAAGGGTATTTCCGTACGTAAAGCCCCAGGGCCTGACGGAATACCTGGCCTGGCCGTCAAGACAGGGGCGATGAGTGCTCCGGGCTTGTTCCTGGACGCATTCAACGCATGCATAAGAGAAGGTTGCTTCCCGGCCCAGTGGAAGACGCAGAGGCTGGTACTCCTACCGAAAGGAAACAAACCCCCGGAGGAGCCATCATCTTACCGCCCGCTCTGTCTACTGGATATAGTTGGGAAGCTCCTGGAGCGGGTGATCTGCGCCAGGCTTGCAGAGGCCATCGGTCGGGCCGGAGACCTCTCCGACAACCAGTTCGGCTTCCGAAAGGGTCGATCGACCATGGATGCTGTAGGCAGAGTTGTTGGCATAGCCACAAACGCCATCAATGCTGGTCGGAGTGCAAGGCGGATGTGTGCCATCATCACCTTGGACATCCGGAATGCCTTCAACTCTGCCAGATGGGACGACATCATGCTGTCCCTGCAGCACTTCCAAGTGCCACTCTATCTCAGGGAGGTCACCTCGAGTTACCTGACTGACCGTACCCTGCTCTACGACACCGACGACGGTGTGCACTCCCACAACATCACGGGTGGCGTGCCGCAGGGTTTGGTCATTGGGCCCCTACTCTGGAACGCTGTCTATGACGGCCTGCTTAGGCAGCAACTTCCGGAGGGAGTCTCGATGGTGGCTTTCGCGGACGACGTGGCGCTAGTGGTGGTCGCAAAGAGTGTCGAAGAGATCGAATATCTCGGAGACGTCTCTATAGAAGTGGTCGCCACTTGGTTGAGAGACCACGGACTTAGGCTGGCGGCGGAAAAAACGGAGGCGGTGCTCATCTCTCGCACAAAAAAGGAGAGGACCGCCACCTTCACGGTAGGTAAAGAACGGATACGGTCGGTGAAAACGTTGAAGTATTTAGGGGTCACACTAGACGCGCGGCTGTCGTTCAAACACCATCTCGCGAACGCAGGCTCAAAGGCGGCAAAGGTGGCCCGTGCGCTGGCGGGCATCATGCCCAACATCGGGGGACCCCAGCAACCGCGAAGGTCTCTCCTTGTCTCGGTGGTGAGCTCAGTAATTTTATACGGAGCTCCTATCTGGGCTGATGCCCTGAACAGGCACAAGAGCTTTGGTGCTCCGTGCCAGAGAGCCTGCAGGATAGCTGCGCTAAGGGTGGCCCGGGCGTACCGAACCGTATCTGACATTGCGCTCTCGGTGGTCGCGGGGACCGCCCCCTTCGATCTCCTGGCAGCCGAGAGAGCTGAAAGACACCGTGAGGGTGGGCGACGCGTAGAAGAGAATCGCTGCCATAACCGATGGTCATTGCGGACCGTAGAAGAGTGGCAGCGGAGATGGGACTCAGCCAGGGACGGCCGCTGGACCTACCGCATCATCCCGCGGATCCGGGAGTGGGCGAGCAGGAAACACGGCTTCGTCAGTTTCCAGCTTACCCAGGTGTTGACCGGGCACGGATGCTTCCGTAGCTACCTATATCGTATAGGGGTCTACGGCAGCGCAGAGTGCCCGGCTTGTCCAGGGGTGGACGAAGACGTGGAACACGTCCTCCTATGGTGTCCTCGTTTCAGGGAGGAACGGGACCAGTTTCAAGTCACTTGGAGCGGTCCCCTTACCCCTGAGGGCATCGGGGCGTGCCTGCTTGACTCCCAGGAGGGATGGAACGCAGTAGTGACCCTCTGTACGTCCGTAGTGGACAGGCTGGGTCTCATCAGAAGAGAAGAGGAGAGAGGAATTGCGATGGCAGCGGTAGTGGGCTAGTGTAGCTGTTGCCTCCCCCCGCGAAGTAATGCCTTGCGGCGGCTCCCGCGGGGGAATAAAGGTAAGGAAAGAGGTGGAGTTTTAGTGGGTATGCCTATCGACATCCTTCGGTAGGAGAGTCCCACACACGGGGAGTCTCGCATGGCTCCAGTCATGGTGCATTAAGCATTTCTCCACCTCTTCGGAAAAAAAAAAAAAAAAAAAAAAAAACGCGCACACACAGTTATATATATGACATACATATATATATCATATATAGGACATATATATAACATATAAATGACATATATATATATATAACATATATATAACATATATATGACATATATATATATGTTGAATTCTGAATTCTTAGACACGGCGGAGGCGGCGGCGGCGGCGAAATATTTATATATTATAAAGAGATATAACATATATATATATAACATATATATATATGACATATATATATATAACATATATATATAAAACATATATATATATATATATGTTGAATGCTGAATTCTTAGTCACGGCGGCGGCGGCGGCGGCGGCGAAATATTTATATATTATAGAGATATATATATATCTCTTTGCGGTCACTTCTCAAACAACTTGCTAGCAGTTTTTACCTCTGTAGGCGTTCTCTCACGGGATGGAAAAAATTTCGTCTCTTTCTATCTTTCGCATCTCCTATGACGCTATCTCCTTTTGTTGCCATCGAATGAAAAAGAAAGTGGAAATAGCAAAAATTCGAGAATCCGAATTCAGCAAGCAACTTTAATAACATCGAATTTCTCCACTATGCACTTATGAATTCAAACCGGATTTATTGTAAAGTGAAAACTTATATAAAAAATAGATGTGAGATTTGTAATTGCATAAATAGATAGTATAATTTTAAATGTACGAAAATATAAAAAATCTGAGGGATTAGTTAGCTGTATAATAAGGGCTTACGCGCCTGCATACTTGCGTGCAGGCGCTATCGCGCCTTTTGATTCTCTAGAAAAAATAATTCATTATAATAATTTGTTTGTAAGTCAATTTTAAGGATAATTAATTTATGTTCAATCTACAAACCTATAGAAGTTTATGTTTAAGAAATCAATGTGATTTACAATAAATATCAAAATGTATTATCAGTGTGATAATTTTAAGAATTGTAAAGGTTAATACAGATTTCATTATATTATATATCGAGTATAATTTAAATCATTTTTTTATTTACAAAAATTACCTGCGATGTTTTAAAATGGACATTGTTTATATTCAGTTAGTTATTTGAATGAAAAAAACTAGTTTTTAAATAATTTAAAGAAAATTTTATTGTATTTTCACAAAAATATTTTAAAATAACAATATTTACAGAGATGCAGCTATGGCATTACGCTTAACAATACCAGCATATTTACTAATTACAGATACTACATTATTCTGCCTTACCCGAACATTATTTCGATGACCATATCTATAATTATATAAATCATTTTTTACAATACAAATATTATGTAAGGTGGTGCAGGCGACGATGAATATCGGTGTCAGATCTATCCTAATCATATAAAGTTTATGCAATAATTTTCTCCATCTTACTTTTAACAAGCCTATAGATCGTTCTACTGCCAAACGAGCGTACGATAATCGTGTATTAAAATTAATTTCTTCTGGTGTCAGGTGTCCATTGTTCTTGTATGGAACCAATAAGTGGCGTTGTAGTGGGTATGCAGGATCACCAAGAAGATGATCTATCTTCAGGGAAGAAACGCTCATCGTTACAAATGTCTTGTACACCAGAGAGCCTCAAAACACGTGCATCGTGTACAGAGCCAACTAGCCCAGCGTAAACATGAATAAATTTTAATGTATGGTCTGAAACAACCTGGAGTTGAATCGAAGCATTATTTTTTCGATTTATATAGTGCTGTCCGTTATAGTATAGCGGAATATTTATATGTGTTCCATCAATAGTAGCAACCACTTTTGGAAAATCGTACTTTTCCTCAAATGCGCGACAATTTTCTAAAGGATTTTCAGGCCAGTGAATAAGCTGGTTTCTAATTGCATATAAACCAAATACAACTCTTCGTACTGATCTCACAACTGTAGCTACCCCAACACTGAATCGACTTGCGATTTCTCTGCAACAAAATCAAAGAATGATATTTTAAAAAAGCTTTGTGTTACTTTGCAATCATGTTAAAAGCAAATCAGAAATAAACTCTATTTTTAACCACATGTGTATTATTAAATATATGTGGTAAGGCGTATCCAAGAAATAAATATCATATGCGATAATATTTTCAAAATTCAGTATATCAATAATAGGAAGAATGTAATACAAGAAAGAAATATGCTTACCTGTATGAATCGCAATTCGCAAAGAACCATAGTGCAATTAGAAGTTGTAATTTGGGATTCTTGGTTTGTCTTCCAACACCAGCATTATTTCTCAAAGATGGGCCTATTTCATTTAATAGAAAATTAAACGTTTCACTTTCAAGACGAAAATCTTTTCTAAATTCTTCTTTAAGGGGATGTCGGAGCTATAGCCTCCATCAAAAGCCGCTCGATCTCACGGCTTCGAATGGCGCTGTAGTCAGGTGTCGATTTCTACGATAAACGTACTTAAAACATAAATTATAAATATTACAGCTACATAGAGCTGTTGAAAGATACTTTCCCCCCTAGCTATGACTAAACTTAAGGTAATTATAATATTACTCTTGGCAGCAACTGTTTATTTTTTTAAAGAAATGTGAAATACGTCTCATATTCAATGAATCTATATCTGCCGTAATGCTACACGCAACGTATTTCACATTTCTTTACAAAAATAAACATTTGCTGCCAAGAGTAATATTATAATTACCTTAAGTTTAGTCATAGCTAGGGGAGAAAGTATCTTTCAACAGCTCTATGTAGCTGTAAAATTTATAATTTATGTTTGTAGTACGTTTATCGTAGAAATCGACACCTGACTACAGCGCCATTCGAAGCCGTGAGATCGAGCGGCTTTTGATGGAGGTTATAGCTCCGACATCCCCTTAAAATAATTATCTACAGTATTTATAAAATTTCATCTTATTTGAGGAGGTTGTTGCCTTTTATTTCGCAAAATTAATAATTTAATGATTAAATCTTCCTCACTGTCGTCAAACTCTTCAAGTTGTTTCGATAATTCGTAAAATGTAACAAAAGTAAAACCAATTAAATTATAAGTGTTCAAATTTCCGTCCATTTTCAAGATGCAGAAGGTTATTAGGTTATATTTGAAGAATGCAATTTTTAAAAAAGCCGAATATCGGAACTTTTCATAATTGTCAATTTAATAACAAAAGTTTTTAAGTTTTTTGGAACGTTCCAAAAACATTTTTTTATATAAACCTGCGCACACTGCGCGCACGCATTACGGAATACGACCAGGAAGTTCATTATGAATCGTCAGAAGAGTTTCTTGAAGTTCGCAATAAATTAGAGAATGAATGTTTTCCGAATTGTAATAGAATATATCTAATACTTTCCAAGTTTTTTTTCAATCCCTATAAAGAACTCTGAAATAATTCATTTAGTGAATTCTTTTTTCGTTCATTCTGAAGCAGCTTGCCGTCTGGGAAATGAATCAACCAATATGCTTCCCCTCTCCGGGCGCCCCTCCACGCACCGCTTTCGGTCTCACTGCACCACCCATCGCCGACTGGCGCGCTCTGATTGGCTCGAATTAATAATGTTCAATTAATAATATTTTAAAAAATAAGCTTCAAATCAAAATTTGTCTAATAGAAAAGTTGTTTAGAATTTCGAGCTTTATATGTGTGTGAAATTAACGGAATGAATTTCAGAACACCCTGTATATATATATATATATATATATATATATATATATATATTCCATGTGAAGTGGTCCGATTTAAATTTTAAATTGCATCAAATTTTGAGTACACACAGAAAATGTTTTTCAGATAACAGAAAAAAATGTTTAGATACTGAAATTTATTTGTTATGATAATCTAAAGAAAGACAAAAAAATTACAAAAATTAACGTTATAATTCCCCAAGTGAAAATAATTTATAAATTTTTTATAAAATTTTTATAAAATACACTTTATATAGTTTTTATAAAAAATTGGTCATATAAAAATTGTATAAAAAAACATTTTATAAAATTTTTATAAAAGATATATAGAAGGACTATTTAAAAACTAAATTAAACGTTTTAAATGAGCTGCACTATCCTGCAGTAACGGATAAAAACATTTAGATGACACGACCAAGAGGTTATGGACACCAAAAAAATTAGTATTTTAGCGCGACGAAAAATTACTGCTTCCACTGACGATATTGATAAAAAAGTCCACAGTTCCTCCATCGATTTGGCTAAAAGTTTTGCTTTTTTCACGCCTTTTTGCTTTTTTCAAAATTGTTGCATCCGGCGTACTGTTTAACATCGACTTGGACATCGTGAAGGTTAGACGGGGCCTGACCAAATGTTTTGTTCTGTGGTTGTCAAGTCAATATTCAACTTTTTCATTAGCAACCAGAGAATGTATCCTAATATATAATTATATAATATATACACCTAATTATATAATTGCGATTACCACGCCTCTATGAGGCGCTTCACCGCGAACCTCACAAATTACGCGAAACGACGCCAAAAGGCGACTTGCTCACCGGCTACCGCCGAGGAAGGACGCTTCCGATCAACTCAGGCAACGCGATCGCTACCAGACCTGCCGACAATTCGTATCTCAACCTACAGTGCTGAGTCATCAACGGTGAGCGATGTCCCATCGACAACAAGCGCGAGCCGAATTTAAGTATTATACTCTATTATCGATATTATTGACGAACGCGAGTTATATATGTAATTTGTAAATAATTACGAAAATAAAGCTTTTTGGATATTAAGGAATCCACCTTTAGTATCACAATAATAATAATAAGTTACAAATGGCGCCCAACGTGGGGCATTGATTAATCCAATAATCAAAAATTTATCTAAAAGGCTTTATTTACGCTCGTTTGACTGATCGTTTGTTGCACGCGAACTTTATAAAATATATTTGCTTGCAAAGAAAAAAAAAGGGTATAATTATAATTTAATCTTAACGAATATATAAGAATGTATGGACAAAACAAATGAAAAAATTATAATAACGAAATCAGGTAGAAGAGCGAAACAACTTCATTTTTTGTATAATTCTTTAACTAGCGAAAGACGTAAAAAAGAAAGAAAAATGTCGGTAACACCTCGAGACGATGGGCACAACGACCAAATTACGAGACAACGCCAAGAATTGGCAGTCGAGCGAGAGCGTTTGAACGCGTTGCGTACGGAGCTCGAGCGTCTAAGGGCAGATCTGATGACCCAAGGAAACATAATTGGCCAGCAGCGAAACGAAATCGACCAACAACGCATCGAGCTAAACCAACAACGCGAACAGGTGAATCGTCAATTGAACGCTCAACAACAAAACCCTGAGTCGCAGTGCAACAACCAGTCAATTGCCGACATTAGTGGTATATTATCTCAACTTAATAATATTCAAATTGATTTAAAGCTTCCGAAATTCAGTAGTGAAATTGCGAAAAATCCAATAGAATTTCTAAATGAATTAGATAATTACTGCCGCGTAAAACGGATAAATGACGAAAATAAAAAATTAATCGCGTATCAATGTTGCGAAGGAAAGGCGCGTATATGGGCGGAGTTACGCGGAAATTTTGACACATTCGAGAATTTTAAAAAAGCATTTCTTGATGAATTCTATTCAGCACCAATTAGGACCAATATTAAGAAAATTTGGTCGAGCCGAGTGTTTGGTGATGCGTGTGATAATTCGTACCAATCGTACTTTTATCGACAACTTAAAGAAGCCGAGTACTTAATACCGAAACTCTCGCCATATGAAATTAATTACACAATCGTGACACAGTTACCGGCTCACGTAATGAGTTCCCTTGCTGCAGTGAATTTTGAAAATGCGACCACAGTAGCTCAGTCTCTTGCAATCTTAGACGCAACAAAAAACAACGATCACGGAAAAATATTAACCCCAGAAAGTCCCTACAGAGAAACATTACAAGCGCGAAGTATGTACACCGACGATTTTCAATATCGACATAATACGAGAGATTATCAATCTAGACCGTACGGGAACAATCATCCGCATACTCGAGAAGTAAACAATAATAGATTTTCGCGAGAGTACAAAGATTTCGCGTATAATAATCCGCAATACCAAACACACGCGCCAGCAGCAAGACCACCTTATTCGTATTATTCCCCGCCTTCAACATATAGACAACCTTATAATATAATACCTAGCCCTACGTTAACAAATCAAAATTTTTATCTACCTGATATGCGCTATCCCCCACCGTTAATACAAAACCAAAACCAACACACAACTACGAATATTACTAATGCGAATCAAAACAATCCTAATTTACAACCCAATCGAGCGAATAGACATTTAAACTAACAAGCGACACGCCTAAAGCCAGCCCGTCTGCGTGTCGTGCTATTTACGATTTCGCGAATGATTTATTAAATGAACCTCATAATAACGTAGAAGATCCAAACGTAAATAAGAAACAAAATTTCGCGAGATGTATACATATAAAAGTAAAAATAAATGGGTTGGATGCCTGGGCACTTCTCGACTCAGGTTCGCAGATAACGTGTATTGCAAAAATTTTTATAAACAATTAATGAATAATAGTGAATTAAAAGAATTACCCGCGAGTAATGTGTATGTAGCGACCGCTATCGGGAAAAAATCTACAACTATTAAAAAACAAATTTATGCGGAAATAGATATAGATAATAATAAATTTGATTATCCTTTTTTAGTCGTACCGTTTCTTGCAACGGAGGTAATTTTTGGCCACGACTGGTGCGTTAGAAATAAGGTGGTGTTAGACTATAAGAGGGGATATTTTGAAGTAAAAAATATTATTCTTCGGGATGATTTGGTTCTGTTTGAACGCGATGCGCTGGACAGGGTATCTGTACAGCTCCAAGGAGACGTTACTTATGTACATGTAATATCACGATCAATTAACAAATCGCAGTTAAATGAATTAAATAATGAAGAAAAATCTGAATCGTTACACACGGAAAATAATGAATTAACAAAAGAAATAATTTCCATAAATAATATTGGACAACACATAGACGATATTTGCGATACGGAAAATTTAATAATTAACGGCCACATAGAGATTAAAAATAATGAAAATAATATGATCATGTCACTCGGAGAGGATAGTGTTCTGTCTAGCGCGTCGCGATCAATCGCGAGTTCTCTGACAGAACTTGATGACTCCCAGAAAGAAATTGTCATAAAAACGTTAAATGAATATAAATCAGTATTTTCTACAAAGCCCGGATGTGCCGCAGGATATGTACACCGCTTTAGAATAAAAAAGAACCAGCCGTTTGTAAAAAAAAGTTATCCGGTGCCATTTGCGTTACGTCCGGCAACTG
This sequence comes from Theocolax elegans, assembly GCA_026168455.1. Classification (NCBI taxonomy): domain Eukaryota; kingdom Metazoa; phylum Arthropoda; class Insecta; order Hymenoptera; family Cerocephalidae; genus Theocolax; species Theocolax elegans. The sequence continues at coordinate 14,948,926 of CM047430.1, forward strand.
ATCGTGCAATCGATGAAATGCTGGAAATGGGAATAATCGAACGAAGCGTCAGCCCTTATTGCAATCCGTGTAGAGTAGTTAAGAAAAGCGAGGATAAAGTAAGAATCTGTCTCGATGCTAGGCATCTAAACGAAATTTTAGAGGACGACCACGAGGCTCCGCCTATTATAACCGAATTAATTCAACAAAACGAAAACGGAATTGGGTACTTTACAAAACTCGATCTTGCCTACGGTTACTGGCAGATACAACTACACGAAGAATCGCGTCCGTTGACGGCATTTCTTTATAACTCAAAAATGTACCAATACCGACGCGTGCCATTCGGGGTAAAAGATGCCGGTTGCGCGTTCATGCGAGCATTACGATTAGCGATTGGGGATCATAAAAATATCTTAGTATACGTAGACGACTTATTAATCATATCAAAAACTTTCAAAGAGCATATTGAATTACTGCATTGGTTATTAGATAAATTAGCAAAAAATAACTTTACGATAAAACCTGATAAATGCGAATTTTTTAAGACTGAAATCAAATTCCTCGGTTTTCTTTTAACAACAAGAGGGATTCAACCGGATCAAAATAAATTAAAGGATATACAAACATTTGAGGAGCCTCATAATAAAAAGCAACTTCAAAGATTTTTGGGTGTTTGTAATTTTTACCGGCAATTTAGCTTGGCGCACGCTCAGTTAATTGACCCATTTAGAGAATTGCTAAAAAATAATAGTTTATGGCGTTGGAATAAAGAACATGCCGAGGCATTTAAAAAGTTAAAAAACAATTTTCTTAAGTGTGTCACGTTACAATATTTGGTTCCCGGGGCTAAATTACGGGTCCAAACTGATGCGAGCGACAAGGGTATTTGCGGTCTTTTACATCAAGTTGACGAAAAAGGTAACCAAGGTCTTATCGCCATAGCTAGCCGTTGCTTATCGTCTCAAGAATTGCGATGGAGTACAACCGAAAAAGAATTGTTGGCAATCGTCTATGCCGTTACGAAGTTTCGCGTACACCTGATAGGAACCCATTTTGAAATATACACGGACCATCGTAGCTTAACGTTTCTCTCATCCGCGATGTTTCAAAATGCGCGATTAATTCGTTGGTGTTTACTTCTCCAACAATACTCTTATTCTATTACGTATTGTCGAGGGTCAGAAAATACCGTCGCGGATTTCTTCAGTCGAAACCCACAAGGGCAATTCTCAGAGGAATCTTTGGAAAATTTAGTTATTTCGTCACTTAATATAATAACAGACAATCAAAAAATTACACTCAAAAATTCGTGTTTAATATCTATCATGCACATGCAAAAAAATAAATCAGAATATGAAAATTTTAAAGAGATAAGTAACTTACAGAATAGTGATAAAAAACTACGCGAAATTTTGGATAATATAAAAGATAACGTCGCAAACGAAACATTTCAAATATATGATAAAATTTTATTTAAGAAAAATAAAAATGAAACAAATTGGAGAATAATGGTACCCTCTTGTTTACAAAGAAAAATAGTTGAACTCGTTCACGATAAATTAGGTCATGTCGGAGTCTATAAAACTACTGAGTATTTAAAGAATTTTTACACGTGGAGAGGTATGAATCGTGATGTTAAAAAATACGTCCTCAATTGCGACATGTGCCAACGGGCAAAATACTTGCAAATCTCGATGGAAAATAAATATATATCAATCCGGGCAGAAGCCCCTAGTGAACTAGTCACGGTAGATTTCTTCGGTCCCTTACCGCGCGGGCGTGCAGGCGTAGAGTACATTTTTGTACTACTAGGCGTATTTTCGAAATATGTAAAGTTATACCCGCTGCGAAAAGCAACAACAAATGCATGTCTAAAGAAGATTTTTGATTCATACATACCGGAATGCGGGAAAATGAAGCGAATATTAGCCGATAACGGCACTCAATTTACTGCAGCAAGATGGACTAATGAATTAAAAAAAAATGATATCCAACCGGTATTTAGTAGTATCCGTCACCCCGAATCGAACCCCACGGAGAGAATAATGCGAGAACTCGGACGATTTTTCCGTACGTTTTGCTCAAAAAAGCACACCTCATGGGTGAATTATGTATCGCGTATCGAAATGTTACTGAATATAACATCGCATCACAGTACTGGTTATCCACCAAAACTGGTACATTTCGGCACTCCTATTCATGATGAAATTCAAGAAATAGTCAAGTTTCCGTTGTCTCCAGACCCCGAAAAAAAATATATTTTAACACGCGCCAAAGAAAATTTAGAAAAAAGTATTGAAAAACGCGCAAAACAACAAAAACAAATATCGAAAGTTCAATTAAAAGTAGGAGATTTAGTCCTACTAAGGGTTCGTCATTTGTCCAACGCATTCGACAAAGTAACGAGGAAATTTTTTTTACTATACGAAGGTCCTTACCGGATAGCGAAAGCTCTGGACAATAATGCGTTTGTATTGGTCGAAGCGAAAGATGAGCATATTGAAAAAGGTATTTATAACCAAAAAAATTTAAGAAAATACTATACCGCTAGTGTCGACAATGAAAAAAATGCAAACCCTGCAGTACAAAATATAACTTGTAGTAATGTAATATAACATGTGACGAAAGAATATAATAGATTGATAAAAAAAAATAAATAAATAAATATAAGAGAATAAAATTGATTGTAAATAGTAACGACAAAAGTATAGCTACTCGTATAAGTTATAATAATATATTCGTATTATAGAAAATCGCACACTAGCCTAAGTAAGCGCTAATTCATAGCCACGTATTAAAAATTGAAAATTGTGATATATTGATAACTGTGATATGTATATAAAAAAAAAATAGATAGAATTTTAGCGTTAAAAAATAGATAAATTGTCAAACATGGTAAAATTGGAAAAAAGGAAATAAATAAATAAAAGATATATACAAAAAAAAAAAAATAATAAATAAAAAAAAAAAATGTTAATTACATACAGTAGTAAAAGTGATATGGTAAGAATAGTCATAAGGCATAATAAAAAACAGAGACAAAGTGTACTTAAAATTTAGGCACAAATAATGTGTACATATAGATGTCATAATAGACCTTACTTATAAATCTTCACCCGAATAATTCGTGGTATGAAACGTACACGTGTAACACCACGAAAGGGGGGAAGGATATTCTCCTTAATTAATAATAAAAAAAAAACACATATTATATATATATAGTACTGAGGTGGGAGAATCAAGCTGTTTCGTGAAATTAAAATCAAAACGTTTTGGTTTAAAAATCAGACATCAAATACAATGGTCGAGCTAATTGATCAACCGTTATTAATTACACATTAAGTACAATTCTCTTTAAGCGATATAAGCTCTGAAACACAGAAAAGCCACAGATTGTTTTTCTAAATCACGAAATTGCAAATTACAAGAATTGTTAAATTATCTCATATCATTATATTCAAAGTAGAGATTTTGCCAAGTTTGATGGTTTATTCGAGAGTGCTTTAAGCAAAAATGATGTACAAAATCGTAAAGAATGATTCGTGTGTATGATCGTCAAAGTCTTCGTTAATGATTGTTAACCTTGTAAGAATAAGGAATGTTTGTATTTTGAGCGAACGATTATGTTTTAAAGCTTTATTTTATGTCCACATATTTGTTAAATATGCAACATAAAAGGGGGGAAGATGTAACCCCTCCTAATTATATAATTGCGATTACCACGCCTCTATGAGGCGCTTCACCGCGAACCTCACAAATTACGCGAAACGACGCCAAAATGCGACTTGCTCACCGGCTACCGCCGAGGAAGGACGCTTCCGATCAACTCAGGCAACGCGATCGCTACCAGACCTGCCGACAATTCGTATCTCAACCTACAGTGCTGAGTCATCAACGGTGAGCGATGTCCCATCGACAACAAGCGCGAGCCGAATTTAAGTATTATACTCTATTATCGATATTATTGACGAACGCGAGTTATATATGTAATTTGTAAATAATTACGAAAATAAAGCTTTTTGAATATTAAGGAATCCACCTTTAGTATCACAATAATAATAATAAGTTACAACCATTTTGCAATAAAAATTAGAACTTTTATTTGTGACACACCCGCTAGATCCTTCTTAAAAAATATAAAAGGACATATGTCCAAAGATGGCTGTGAACGATGCAAAATTCAAGGATTAAAAGTTGACAATACAATGGTATTCCTTCAAACTAACTGTGAAAAACGAACATATGAACAGTTTAAAGAATTTACTAACATAAACCATCACAATGGTCCATCGCCACTGATTGCTATAGAGCCAAACATAAATCTAATTAATCAGTTTGTGCTAGACTCAATGCACCTTTTATATTTAGGTATAATGTCAAGACTTTTTGAACATTGGATGAAAAAAAGCAACAAAGGGAAATTAAGTGCTAGTCAAAAAACTCAGTTGAACAATTTAACTACCCTACTAGCACACAACGTTGTAGCAACGTCGTGGCAACGTTGATTTGACAACGTTACAACGTTGTTATAAAAGTTGTTGAAACGTTGGAGCAACGTTGCTACAACGTGGGATATGTCCGCTAAGATTTATGTAAGTTGCCGCGATATGTGGAAATAACGTTGTCACAACGTTTGAGCAACGTTGAAAATGCCTTTTAAAAATGTATTTCATATAAAAATTTAAAAAATGTCCTGGGCAAGCGAAAAAATACATTTTTAAATGCACAAACTTTTAATTAATAAAAAAAAATAAAAAAAAATTTTCAAGCCGCGGGAATTGAACCTCGGATCTTTAGATCCGGAGGCTTACTCTCTATCAACTGAGCTATTTTGTTGTTCCTGTCATTAAATTAACTTTTGGTTATAAACTACTATCAAAATATGCTCCGAAATTAATAACCTATAGTTAATTTAATGACAGGAACAACAAAATAGGTCAGTTGGTAGAGAGCAAGCCTTCGGAGCTGAAGATCCGAGGATCAATTCCCGCGGATGGGAAATATTTTTTTTTATTTTTCTTTTATTAATTAAAATGTTGTGCATTTAAAAATGTATTTTTTAGCTTGCCCAGGACATTTTTTAAATTTTTATATGAAATACATTTGTAAAAGACATTTTCAACGTTGCTCAAACGTTGTTACAACCTTATTTCCACCTATCGCGTCAACTTACATATATCTTAGCGGACATATCCCACGTTGTAGCAACGTTGCTCCAACGTTTCAACAACTTTTATAACAACGTTGTAACGTTGTCAAAACAACGTTGCCACAACGTTGCCACTATGTTGTGTGCTAGTAGGGTACAATGATAGTATCTGATATTCCACAGGAATTTCATAGGAAGCTTCGTTCAATTGACAACTATGATAAATATAAAGCAATTGAATTCAGATTTTTTCTTCATTACTGCTGTCCATTCGTACTCAAGAAAATTCTTTCACAGGAATACTATGACCATTTAATGTTACTTCACGTATCTTGCAGAAGATTATCGAATTCTGATGCTTCACAGTTTACTGCACAAGTCAGACACTTCTTGATTGAATTTGTTGAAAAAGCTAAAAACTTATATGGGAATTCATTTGTTTCATTAAACGTTCACAACTTAATTCACTTGCCAGACGATGTTGATACTGTACAATCCAGTATAAATTCCATAAGTGCTTTTTCATATGAAAATGAATTGGGAAAAATAGAACATTTTCTTCTTTCTCCACACAGAACTGTTGCACAATATTGTCGAAGAATACATTCACAGCGAGAAATACTAAATTTTGTACCTCAATTACCCCAGCAATTGTCTATAGTTAAAGATCCTACACAGAAAAGTATTAAATCAATTAATTATAAACTAAAGTATTACTCGACTAAACATCCTGACAATACTGTATTATTAAAAGATAAACAAATTGTGAAAATTCATAAATTTATTCAAAAAAATAGAAGATTATTTTTGGAAGTTAGTAATTATAAGGCTGTTAAATCAATTTATAGTTATCCAATTAAATCTGCTCTATTAAATATTTATGAAGTTGTAGACGACAAATCACAAGCCAAAAAAGAAATCAGTGTTGATAAAATAGAGTGCAAGTTAATAAGATTCTCAATTCGATTCTCTGAAAATGATAAAAATAGAATATTTGTAGTTCCTTTCAATCATTAATTATAATCACATAACAATAATTGATTCACATCATTTATAAGTTCATACAATTTCTGCACACAACATTCAATTATACTATCCCAGTAAATAATATAATTATATAATCATATTATATTACACATTATTCATTAAATAAAAGTATATTTTTATAGAAAACTTTGATTATAATTATTCACTTTGTTTAATAACATTGTATAAGAAAGATAAATAACAATATACAAAAGAGGTTATATTTGATGCCTAGCAGTTAGCAGTAGCAGAAGCGGTTTTCTCATATTCTCGCCTGCGCACGCTCGAACGTGCACACGAGCAAGGCCGTGTGTCGACGCATGGTATGTGTGGAGAGGTGTGTATGTGTATTAGATACAGTTTACGCGGCCCCACACGTCCGCGTTGCCAGGTCGAGAGGACGGAGTGCGAGGTAATAATCTACAACAGATCTATAGTTAGTAATTGCTTTATTGAGGCTCTCGTCCGCAATATGCGGACTCATGCGTCGAAGGTTCAGACGCGACTGACTCTCTATCGCGAATGTTGCGATATTACTAGTTCACTCGCTTAACTACAGATGCGCCCTCAGGCGTTACATTGTGGTACTAAGTCGTTAGGGCCGCCTGCCCACAGTGCTCCCCCCTAAATGTCGACCTGCATGAAATGCAGCGAGGTCGAAATTTGACTGAAATTCTTGTGAAAGAAGGCCCTAAGAGTCATTTATTCTTTTTACAAAAGTAATTAACAGTCTTTATACATTAATCACAATGCGCTTAACAACAATAACCGTTTTAAAGATTCTGAAGTAATTAACATTAGTTCTAAACATTCGTCATTCATTAACGCTTTACAACTAGTTAAACAATTGCATATCCTTAACTGTGCGTTGAACGCAAATTCTGGAAAATCCAGATTAAACAATTTTGCTACGGTATAAACGCACACTTTATTTAAGGTCTTATTCCTCCATGCTAAACATAATCGTGCGCAGTGAAAAATCTTTACGTGATTAATGCTACTACTGCAGTTGTGCAGTTCACAGTTTCTTTACATTGTTAATTAAATAACAATCGCTTCTTTTGAGTGCGGTGTCACAGCTACATCTGTCTATTTCTATTCTAAATGACTCAAAATATTAACCTATTGTTTGTCTCTTATCGTAACTAAATATCTACTGAACAAAGCACGGGCTTACCCTACGCAATGTAAATAGCGAGGTACCGATTCTCGTAAACATTTTCGTTACTGAGATCTTTACTATCGAAATTATATTGTTATACTATTCTCGTTATACTCAGTCTTACTAATTATATATCACAGTTTTTTCAGTCTTTGGATTAAACGCTTTTTCGCAATGAATGCGCGAGATTCTATACAATTAATATAGTCAGTCTTGTTTGCATTTATCATAGTTTCTCTGTTAATAGTTTTTTCCCTAAAACAGTCTGAACATAACATTCTTTCTTATTTTTACAGTAGATACGCGTGACCCTATACAGTCTACATTTTCAGTCTTTTTGTTTCTTTTTAAAATACTAGGAATAAATTTTTTCTTTTTTATCACAGTAGGTTGCAAATTTGCAAGCGGTTCCGCGTTTCTTTCGTTCGAATCAAAAACTACATTTCGCGGTTGACTCGTCTTCGCGTTATCTACTAAAATTTTATTTTTTACTACATTTTTATTTCTATTTCGCATGATATCCGCTGATTTGCGTGAGTCATTATTTACATCGAAATTAATGGAATTATTTCCGTTCGTTAAAATATTATCTGATTCTCTCACATCATGGTCATAAGCTGTACTGTCGTTGACCTTCCTTTGCGTGTTAACTGCTGATTGATCGTCAACACTATTCTCTTTATCCGCTTCTGCGTGAATTTGCGCTGTGGTAATTACAATATTTGCGCTATTGCCAATGACAGTATCGCTTTGATTATTAAAATATCTGACGGTATTATCATCGTCGTCATCAATATGTTTATTCTGATTGCTAACATCGTTTTTACCATTGTCAATGTCATTTTGATTATTTTTTACATTGTCTGTCACCTCAGCGCGAATGAAATATGCTGGCTTTAAGTGCTCGGCATCTACTACTACGTTTTGACCATTTCTTTCGATCGTAAAAGTACGTCCGTTTTCGGATCGATCAATTACCCGATGTGGTCCCGTGTAAGGTCTTTCTAACGCTGGCTTAATACGTTTAGTTAATTGTAAAACGTGTGTGCAGGATTTCAAGTCTTTATATACGAATGGACGCGATTTATTTTTGTGTTTTACCGGTACGGCCCTAACTCTTCGCATGTAGTCGCAGAATTCGTTCAGAAACGCGCTATTCTCGGCTTTGAATTCGTCGAAGACGCATAATTCTCCCGGAATGCGCAGAGATTTTCCGAATACAAAATCTGCTGGACACGCGTCCGTTTCTAATCTAACGCGCGTCCTGAGGCCTAGTAATACCGTCGGAAGTACTCTTGCCCAATCTGCATTATCTGCGTGGCACATTATTGCCGCTTTGAGGTCGCGGTGCCATCTTTCTACCATACCGTTAGACGCTGGGTGATACGGTGTAGTGCGAATTCTTATGATGCCCGTTAATTGCAATAATTCGTTAAATAACCTAGACTCGAATTGTTTGCCCTGGTCAGAGGTTATATTAGCTGGTGCGCCATACCGCGCTATCCAATTATCGTAAAACGCTCGCGCCACTGTTGCTGCCGAGGTCTCGTATAAGGGGATCGCCTCAGGCCATCTCGAGAATCTATCGATCATGGTGAGGATATATTTATACCCATTGCAGGCGCGTAAAGGTCCTACTAGGTCTATATGTACGTGCATAAACCTTTCGTCTGGTGTGATAAACCGCTCTGGCATAAACTTATTATGCCTCGAGATTTTCGAACGTTGACACGAAATACAGTTTCTACACCAGCGTTTAATATCTTTGCTAATCGCCGGCCAAACATAGTGCTGTCTAACCATCCTATCGGTTGCTATGGCGCTCGGATGTGCCGGATCGTGAAATAATTTAATAATTTCTTCGCGTAAGGATTTCGGAACGTAAGGACGCAACGAATCACCTGACGTATCGCAGTAGAAGTCTAAATGGTTACTCCCCCACGTTAGTTTCTTTAGTTTCAACGAGAGTGAGTGTGGGATTGTTAAGAATCTCCTTTAACTCATCGTCTTTTATTTGCTCTTCGCGCAATTTTTCGAGGCTAAACACGGTCGGAAACATAAACGCGTCTACATGAGTTTCTTTATCGGCAACGTTTTTGTCGACGGACGAATTAGCATCATTCTTTGTGATTTGAGTGTGATCAGTACTCGCGTCAACGCGTGCTAAACTATCCGCCACCGAATTATCGTCGCCTTTAATATACTCAATTCGCGTGTCAAACTGGCTGATATATGCCAACTGACGCTCACGTCTGACCGGAGCTTTATCTGTATTTTGTTTTAACGCGTAAATTAACGGTTTATGGTCCGTTAGAATAACAAAACTCGTGCCCTCAACGAAATAGTAAAAATATCTAATAGCTTTATAAATCGCTGTTAATTCGCGATCGTAAGTTGAGTACTTAGCTTGCGCGTTATTAAATTTTCTTGAGAAAAAGGCTAAGGGTCGCCAATTCCCGTCAATTTTTTGCTCTAGAACGGCTCCCATTGCTACATCTGACGCGTCGGACACTATGCGCGTTTCCGCGTTCTCCTTCGGAAAAGACAAATACGAGACGTCAATCAAACTCTTTTTTATTCTATCGAAGGCTTTCACATCTTCTTCGTCCCATTCAATTATTCGTTTGTCTTTCTTTTTAGAACCTTTTAAGTGTCGATGTAACGGACGCTATTGTTCCGCGGCACGTGGTAGACTTTTCTTATAAAAGTTCACCATACCTAAAAACCTTTGCAATTCATTGACAGTGCGCGGTCGCGGAAACTCAGAGATACTTTTTATTTTCGCGTCGGTAGGCTTAAATCCGAATTTATTGACCTTATATCCCAGAAAATCGAGTTCTTTAACTCCGAACGAACACTTATCGAGATTTAATTTTAAATTCGCGTTTCTCAACCTTTCCATTACTACTTTTAGATGGTATTTGTGTTCTTTCTCATTCCGCGAAGCTATTAAGATGTCGTCTAAATAGACGAAAAGAAATTTCAAGTCACCCAACACTTTATTAATGTATCGCTGGAATGTTTGACCCGCATTCCTGAAGCCGAAGCCCATAGCTAAATACTCGTAGAGCCCGAAGGGTGTTATAATTGCGGTTTTTTTCACATCCTCCGGCGCAATCGGTATTTGATGGAACGCCTTGTATAGGTCTAGCGATGTAAAAATAGTTTTGTTATTTAAAAAATTTGGGAAGTCATGTAACTGCGGTACGGGGTAATGATCCGGAATGGTTATTGCGTTGAGTTTACGATAATCTCCGCATAATCGCCAATCTCCGTTTTTCTTTTTGACCATGTGTATTGGTGACGCCCACGGGCTATCAGACGGTCTACAAACACCTGCTTTACACAGTTTCTCTATTTCTGCTTTAGCAGCTCTTGTTTTTTCTACGTTAAGCCGTCTAGCCTTGTGATAAATAGGTGGGCCCTGAGTCGCGATGTGATGCTCTATTCCGCATTTTGCGAGTTTTACAGGTTTATCTAAGCCGATAATTTCCGGGAATTTATTTAATATTTCCGCGTATTTGTGATCGGGGCTCACTATTGAGATTGCGTACACGTTCGCGCTTCGCGTATTACCGCATACGTATTCCCCCGTGTCACCTTTGACCAGCCTGCCTAACTTTAAGTTGGGAATCAGGTAGTGGTGTACGATCGCGTCACCCCCGAGTATCGGGTAAGGCACGTCGGCTATTACAAATTGCCAATCGATTGCCTTTCTAAAACCGAAGTCTACAGTGCACTTCGTAAAACCATAAGTCTTTATTCGCGTATTATTTGCCGCGTGCAACTGAAGTGCTAGCGGCTTTCTCTTACATCCCGCTGGTCTTGGTACGACCGAAATTTCAGCACCCGTATCTATTAAATATACATCGCGCGTATTTTTATCAGTAACATGGAGCCGAATTGACGAGCTTCCCGGCGTTTTTGCCTCCGCAACGCCGGGAGCAATTAGTTTTCCGAATTCGTAATCGCTGCGACGGTTTTTTCGCCCGTCTGTCCCGTATGCTTATTCTCCTTATTCACGTCCCGTTTATTGTACGTGCACCCGGTTGTGCAATAACGAGATTTCTCACCGTATTGATAGTGACCTTTGCATATCCAATTGCGCTTCGGCGATTTACTCCGATCCTTTCTCCCGTTGTTATCATTCGGCTGGCTACGCGATCTACCGCAGTCCGCGCTGGAACTGACGTCCCTGATTTGGCGTTTTATTACCATTCTCCCGATTTCTAATACTCTCGCGGTTGGCGTTGTTTTTACCTACATGCACGGCCGATACCTCGGGTTCTGATACGGAGATACCAGATATAGCATTGATCGCATCCACGCGTTGAGAATCTCTTTGCAAAATGTCGAAGATCGAATCGGCCTTTTCTAAAATTTTTACTTCGTCGCCCTTAGACAACTCGTCTTGAATATGCAACGCGATATTAGTTGGGATTCTATTTGCCCATAATTTGATAACTGATTTTCGCGGCATTAACTCGCTCGAGCGTCAACTAGTTCATTGAAGTACGCGGAAGGTCTCCTATCTTTCAATTTAACATCTGTCATAAACCTATTCACTTTCTGTTCCAGAGTTTCCGTGTATTTCCGTAAAAATGCTATTTTAGCTGCTTGATATTTATTGTCTGCCGGCAGAGCTTTCAGAATGTCGAGGTTTTCGCGAGATATTTCGTCGCCTAAATTCTTTAATAAATTAAAATATTTAACTTTGTCAGAAATGATGTTATTGTCCTCGAACTGCGATTCTAGCATGGAAAACCATGCTACTGGCTCATGCCGCCAAAACGATTGAAATTTAATATTAATTGACCTTGATCTGTGAGCATTAGATTGTGAATTATTATTAAATCTTGGAAAATTACTTTCTTGTGAACCGCGTGCAAATTCTATACTATTTAGTCCGAAAGTAAATAAACGTTCGTCGTTATGTCCTTGTGATTGTCTAGTGTTTACATTTGGTAGGCCTAATCCGTCTCGATTATCCGGTAAACTAATGTTTGGTACTTGACTAGCTATGTTATTGTTTGACCTTGCGTGAAGTTGTTGTTCACCTAAGCGCGTTAATTGCTCGACTTTGTTTCGGAGTTCAGTGTTTTCATTACATAGGATTTCTAAATTTTGGTTATCGGGTTCTATTTCCATATCGGTGGAATTATTATTTGCGCCCGAATTTATCGCGTTTTCCATTTTCGCCGGTCTAAATTGCTTGCCGTTACGAAGATATGAATTACTTTCTTTCTCTAATAATGGCTGTGGCCACTCGTATGTTCCTACAAAACCTGACTCTTTTCTACGTCTTTTCGTTGTGTACATGAGCTTACAGGATTGCCCTACGGGTATATCGCAGATACCATAATCTTCGCTGTAAATCTAATTATTGCTCATGTACCTTCGCGCTTGTTTCGCCTGACTCTAGCTATTTACTTGTTTTCGCATTGCTGCGCAAGCTGCCTGCTAGTTACCAAACTATAACAAGGTCGCGACCTTAGCTGAATGGCACAAGCTACGGCCTACACCGAACAACTTGCGCCGCAATGTCGAAAATTCCTAATCCCGTACGAATGATCGCGGCGAGCATTTGTTGCTCGTTCTGCGCTTTTCTCGACATTTATGGACGTGTGCATTAATTTGCTACTACCCGCCCAATAACAAGATATCGATCTTAGCTAAGCGCGTGAAGCCACGGTCTGCACCGAATCTCTGCACACGCGTTCTTACTTTGCATTATTTTATGCATTAAACCAGCTATTTTCATTCGTACGTTTTGTGTGACACCGTCATAAAGTTACTTAAACAAAAATTATAAAATCGCGTAATTTTTCTTGATGAAATTATCCGGTGTCCTTGAACTTCGACTGAATTTATTTATTATTTTTTTTAACTAATTAATGACCATCGCCTCAATTTATTCAATTCTCGCGAAGGCGATGGTTTTGACCTTGGTGCAGTTATATTGATGATAACGCACCATGAGGTCTTGCCTTTATACCGGTCGATCAATTTTTCGTCATCGGCCGGTTCGCAATTTACGCTCGCATTATACCTCCATGACGCTGTCTGTGAAAGAAGCGATGCTCGAAAGTCTGGCTGTCCTCGTTTCTCAGCTTCTGCGACGCAGGCAGTATCTCGCCGCTGTTGGACTCACAAAATGGCGGTCGGCACGCTGCGTACCGGTCGATCTCGTATCGGCCGCTGGCTCGACCGCTCGGTGTGTCCACGCCGCTCGTGCTGATTAACAGTCGGGGTCACCAATTGTGGGGAGGTGTGTATGTGTATTAGATACAGTTTACGCGGCTCCACACGTCCGCGTTGCCAGGTCGAGAGGATGGAGTGCGAGGTAATAATCTACAACAGATCTATAGTTAGTAATTGCTTTATTGAGGCTCTCGTCCGCAATATGCGGACTCATGCGTCGAAGGTTCAGACGCGACTGACTCTCTATCGCGAATGTTGCGATATTACTAGTTCACTCGCTTAACTACAGATGCGCCCTCAGGCGTTACATTGTGGTACTAAGTCGTTAGGGCCGCCTGCCCACAGTAAGTTAATGCGCATGCGCTTTATCGCTCTTCATGAAATTTCAAATAAAAATAGCCGAATAGTTGGTCATTATAATATTGTACATGTTAGTAATAACTAAAACAAATGAAAAAGACTGCATTCTTACATTCAACAGCCATTTTGGATTTATTATACACTTTACGGTTTTGGTTTCTATAAAAAGTTATCTGCGTTTAGAATATAATACCAACATATGTAAGTATATTTATTCTCATATTTATATATAAATACAAACTATTGTATTCAAGGTTAAATACTATTTTTTTATTTGCCCTTATCATCTTTATTATACATTCTTAACCTATTTTAACCTATATTAAATATAATGTCTTACACAAAAAAAAATGTTAATCATGAATGATAATAAAGAAAAAACAAATGCAACAATATATCCATATTACGTGGTGGAATTTGTTGCAAGAGGAAGGAAGCCTTCTGTGAAGAAAGTAGATATTGTTGTGGGTTCATGGTTATTTTACAACCCTAAATTAAAAAAATGTGCTACCAAATATCCCGATCCACCTTATGACGATTTACAAAATTATTTGAAAATGATGTCTCCTGCACCAGAAGATTGGAAATCATATACAATAATTATACGAGGAAAAGCAAGTAAATAATTTTTTTCTTTAGTAATTTTATTATATATTATAATTTCTTATTTAAATAATATTATAATTTAATAATTAATTATTTATTAAATTAAAAATTAATATTTTATAATTAGACACCCTTGATGAAGCAATGAGGAAATTAGGTGAACTAAACAAAATTGAAACTGTTTTAACAATGTCATCCGATGAAAATCCATCCGAAGCAGAAAACAAGGAATTAGATATCATTCGAAAACAAACTTTTATGGAACAGGCAAGCATATATAAGCAAAATCTAGCTACCAAACAAAGAGCTCTTGAATCCGTTAGTGTGTCAGGGAGTGACATTTCTGAAGATTTTGAAATTCGTGAAAAAAACATTATAATGACTGATGAAGAATCAGATGTTGACATAGGCAGAAATATCCAGCGTGCTACTAGTATGTCAATGAGTACACACAAATTACAGCTGCACAGTCTTTCAGAAAAGAAAAATATGAGACCTTTTGAAGATTCCACAAATCTATTAAAGCCCAGTAACAAGAGTAAGTATTAATAATTTATTTATATCTTATACCTAACTGATATTTAACAATTTTGATTGTATTTTTTAAAAGTTATTAGTTTTATTAATTAATTTATTTTTCTTCAAGGCAAAAGTCATGGTTATGCAGAAAAGATTTCACATAAAACTGAGCCTAAAAACTCTATTTTTATAGAAAAAAATTTTGAAAAACTTATTGGTAATTTTTAAATAATTTTTTTAATTAATTAATTTTTTAACACTTATGAATTTTTATTGTATATAATTATACTCACTTTTTTTTCTTTAAGGTGGTTTACAGAGTGTAAAAGATTCTCTTGATAAACTAAGGTTTGAGTTAAATAATAATACAAACGAAATTACTAGTTTGAAATCATTGATACTACAAAAATTACCAAGTGTAGGTGGTAATTTTGTTGGAAATAGTACAGTTTTAAATAATAGATATCCATTTAATGTACCAATACAATCTTTAGAAGAATTCATAAAATTTGATGAAGAATTAAAAAATAATTCTACTTTTCGCTGTGATGTTGTAAGTTAAACATTTATTTTTAATGCATACATATATACACCAAAATTTAAAGAAAGTATAAAATAAATTTGTCTTTTTTTCAGCAATCAGTTCTTTTATCAGGCCTTGATAGTAATTTTATTATCTCTAAAAGAATTACTAAAATGTTGAAATTATTTCTTACTAAAGACACAGCGAGAAGTTTTTCTGCATCAAGGAAAACTAAAGATAATAAAAAAATAATGAAAGAAACTAACTTTTATTCATGTACAGAAAGTAGGCTGCTGTATTCTATTGTATAAAATAGTATTCTAACTTTTTAATTAAACTGCTTAATTAATTTTTAATAATTTTCAGATATCATTAAAGAACAAAGAAGCTTAGCACATCATAGTACTAGTGATAAGGAACTGGCTACTGCCCTAAGCAACGTGCTTTCAAACACTGCGGGATGGAAAGACCCTAGTTCTAATATAAACCTACGAAAGTATCATTGACTAAAAAAAATCAGAATGTTGAAGAAGCAGGCGAAGTATTTTGCAGTAATAATGAAGACAACTGAATAGGACTCTATGAAGCTTTTCCAATAGATGAAGGCTATCAAGTTTTAGAATTGCGTAACTTTTCGAGTTTTTGTATTTTTCATTTTAAAAAATGAGATGCTACGTAAATAGTGAAACACTATAAATTACTGTATCAAAAGGTGCGATAGCGCCTGCACACAAGTATGCAGGCGCGTAAGCCCTTATTATACAGCTAACTAACCCCTCAGATTTTTTATATTATCGTACATTTAAAATTATACTATCTATTTATGCAATTACAAATATCTCACATCTATTTTTTATATAAGTTTTCACTGTACAATAAATCCGGTTTGAATTCATAAGTGCATAGTGGAGAAATTCGATGTTATTAAAGTTGCTTGCTGAATTCCGATTCTCGAATTTTTGCTATTTCCACTTTCTTTTTCATTCGATGGCAACAAAAAGAGATAGCGTCATAGGAGATGCGAAAGATAGAAAGAGACGAAATTTTTTCCATCCCGTGAGAGAACGCCTACAGAGGTAAAAACTGTCAGCAAGTTGTTTGAGAAGTGGCCGCAAAGAGATATATATCTCTATAATATATAAATATTTCGCCGCCGCCGCCGCCGCCGCCGCCGCCGTGTCTAAGAATTCAGCATTCAACATATATATATATATATGTTTTGTATATATATGTCATATATATATATATATATATGTTATATATAAATATGTTATATCTCTCTATAATATAGAAATATTTCGCCGCCGTCGCCGCCTCCGCCGTGTCTAAGAATTCAGAATTCAACATATATATATATGTCATAAATATGTTATATATATATATTATATATATATGTCATTTATATGTTATATATATGTCATATATATGATATATATATGTATGTCATATATATAAGTGTGTGTGCATGTGTGTGTGTGTGTGTGTGTGTGTGTGCGCGCGCGCGTGTGTGTGCATGTGTGCATGTGTGTGTGTGTGTGTGCATGTGTGTGTGTGTGTGTGTGTGTGTGTGCCTGTGCGTGTGTGTGTGTGTGTGTGTATGTGTGTGTGCGTGTGTGTGTGTGTGTACGTGTTACTTGTTTATTCAAGAATAGATAATCGAAAACACCTTCCAAGAAGGTGTCAAAACCCGCAAGTATTGTGCTATTCTAATCAAACTTTGAAAATTGTTATCTGATAAATATATTCTGCAATTCAATCTGACATTGTTATCTGATAAATAAATAATTTTAATTTCTAAATACCTTATTTTAACTATTTCTTTGAATTTTAATGAAACATTTTTATAAATATTACGAAAATTTCGTATAAAAAATTTCTGCAATTGAAAGAATTGAAATCAAACTGAAATCGACAAGTATTTTGAATCGTACCATAAATTTATATTTTATATAAACATTTTTATATATATTACTTAAACTTCGTAAAAAGTTTCTGCAATTGAAAGCACTGAAATCAAACTGTAATCGACAAGTATTTTGAACCATGCAAAAATTTCTACCAATCTGAATACAGATTTTTTTATATGAAAAGTATCGTACACTATTATTTTTCATTTCTGGCCCTCACATGTTTTCCAGTAATAAATAAATCATATTCTAATGATATTAATTTGTGCAAAATTAATTTCTGCAATACTAATAAAATGGACATTTCTTTTTTATTCTTTTAAATAATATAAATAATACTTGCACCACCGTAGGTTAAACGCTTCATATATGTGTTAATTCTGACTATATTAACTGATGTTACATTTTATAAATTATTA
Organism: Theocolax elegans; assembly: GCA_026168455.1. Lineage (NCBI taxonomy): Eukaryota > Metazoa > Arthropoda > Insecta > Hymenoptera > Cerocephalidae > Theocolax > Theocolax elegans. The sequence continues at coordinate 14,966,780 of CM047430.1, forward strand.
CATACATCTTAGCTTTTATCTTATTAATTAATTAATTAATTGGTAAAATCATGTAGATTGTATATCCTTAGTTAAGTGAAATAATAACTATTTTACATAACTACTAAGAAAAACTTGCTAATCAGCGACGGAGGTCATACGATGTCTTGGTGAAGAAAGCTCTTGTTGAAAATACAGTCGCTAGTGGTGCTTGTATCAATCGGCCGGGGCCGGGAATCAAACCTGGGACCTCCAGATTACGAGTCCGTCGCCCTACCGACCAAGCCATCGCAGGCCTCTTTTCGGAACTTTATTAGATAAAAATAATGATGTCTATTTTATCATTGGTGATGTAGGATATTAAAATTGCCAGATAGTATTGCAATATTTATATATTATTACTCATTGCAGTTTCTTCACGGTATTATATACTTTCATAAATGTAAAGGAATACATTAGTAAGTCAGAATTAACACATATATGAAGCGTTTAACCAACGGTGGTGCAAGTATTATTTTATATTATTTAAAAGAATAAAAAAGAAATGTCCATTTTATTAGTATTGCAGAAATTAATTTTGCACAAATTAATATCAGTAGAATATTATTTATTTATTACTGTAAAACATGTGAGGGCCAGAAATGAAAAGTAATAGTGTAAGATACTTTTCATATAAAAAAATCTGTATTCAGATTGGTAGAAATTTGTGCATGGTTCAAAATACTTGTCGATTACAGTTTGATTTCAGTGCTTTCAATTGCAGAAACTTTTTACGAAGTTTAAGTAATATATATAAAAATGTTTATATAAAATATAAATTTATGGTACGATTCAAAATACTTGTCGATTTCAGTTTGATTTCAATTCTTTCAATTGCAGAAATTTTTTATACGAAATTTTCGTAATATTTATAAAAATGTTTCATTAAAATTCAAAGAAATAGATAAAATAAGGTATTTAGAAATTAAAATTATTTATTTATCAGATAACAATGTCAGATTGAATTGCAGAATATATTTATCAGATAACAATTTTCAAAGTTTGATTAGAATAGCACAATACTTGCGGGTTTTGACACCTTCTTGGAAGGTGTTTTCAAATTGAATACTTTCAATTGCAGAAAAATATTATGGAATATAAGTTAGATATAGAAAAGGTGTAATAAAAATATAAATAAGTAGAGCAAATATGGGAATTAGAATCAAAGATATTTTTATCTTATACTTTAAAATTTATCAGACAGATAACAATTTTATTTATCAGATAACAATTCGACGCCCCCTATCAATAAAATGCTAACTCAAAAGCGAAAGCAACAAAAGTCTAACTCAGTTTATTATGCAATAAAATTCTAATTCAATAATTCGTGCATTAAAATGCTAATTGAAAAGTTTATGCAACGAAATGCTAAGTCAAAATTTGAAGCAATAAAAGTCTAACTCGCGAGTAGGAGCAATAAAAATCTTATTCAATCAAATATCAATATAATGCTAACTCGCAAAATAGAGCAATATAATACTATGTCACATATCTGTGCAATATAATTCCAATTCACACAATCGTGAAATAAAATGCCAATTCAGCTATAAAATTTGAAGACTATTTGCAATATGTAAATATGTAAATAAAGTTTATTTCGTTCGACTATAAGAAATGAAAACAGATCCTAAATTAATTTTTTTCGATTTTTTACGAAGTAAATCGAAAATGATACAACTCACCGGACTTGTTAGAATAATGAAACTACGAAGACTAAGATAGGTTGGACAGATGGCTAGAATAGTAGCGTAAAGAATTGTGTAAAGAGTCATTTTAGAAAAGTAATATATATTTATTAATTAAAATAACAAAATGAAATTTTTTTTAATATAAAGAATATATTGGCGATTTCACGTCAAATAGTTGATGATCACCCATATGAAATTCAAACAGAAACATTTTTACCTTTGTATCAAAATATCAACTTTATTTTTATATTTTCTTTATATTTTATTTTTTTCTATTTTTCATTTTCGTTGTCATGTTGATCGATGTTTGTCTTAACAGGAAATGATTCGTAGTAAGCATGATAATCTGATGGTATAATGTGACTTCTGCAGAGTGTTAACAAATCGTTTTTCTTTACAGCAGGGATTCCCTGTATGCCATGGTAAGCCTTTACCAAACTGTACTTTTTAAGGTTTACGTGTTCCTTTCCTTTTCTCAAAATGAGTGTGTCATATTGTCCTTCAAAATCATATTTAAACTCCATTTGATTTGACTTTTCCTTTGAAAAAAGTATTTGCCTGATTTTTAAGATAGCTATTGCAACTGTTTTTTTCCTTTTTCGCGTACTTACTGTCTTCTCCCAGTTAAGTTGCAACATTAGGTCTTTAAAATCGTAGACTTTGTCAAAAGTAACAGTCTCTACTTGATATTTTGGTGAAGATTGCTTGGCTTTTATGATAGCATCACTCCATTCGTTTTGCGAAAAAAATTTTCGCCCTCGACAATATCTTTCAATGATTGCATGAACTGAATCACCTTCATTTTGCGTATGACCCACTTCTAGGAACGAGTACTTAATGTCAATATTATATTTTGCTGAAGCATAAGCGAACATAGCAAAATTAATCCTATTCCGATTTTGACCTGTACAATTATCTGACCAAAAATAAAATGTGCTTATTCCTTGGCTAACTTTTTTTGTTATAAAATCCAGCAAACAACTAGCAACTTCGTTGGCTCTTCTTTTAGCGTCATTTTCACTCCACATATAACAAAAACCTTCGTGCGAAGTGACGTCGTAAACAGTAAAGTTAAATACAGATAATTTACGCTTATAGTAAAGAGAACTAGCTTCAGTTGTTGGTGTATTAAGCACTTTTTGAAAATCGAAGCATGCCATGCAAATGCTTTTGTTAGTTGTAGCTAAGACTTTGTCTTCGTTTTTCCTTTCTCTTGCTAAGTCCTTATTTTTAATATGTTGAGTATACTTTTCTTGAAGCTCTTCCTTTTGTTCATCTTTGGCATTCTTGTAACCTTCGCACAAGTCACATTGATCCTTTTTTGGCTTGAAGAATCCAAGATTGAATTTGGTATTAAAAACATCAGTATAATGATGTTTGCTTGCCACTTCTTTTCCATCTGTTTTCGCCCACTCAACGTATAATAAATACATACGACTAATGTTTAAGTTTTCTTCCAGATATTGTCGTTGAGAATCGCGACGACAATAATGAGATTCAACTCGTGGAAACATGTTGATGTGTTCAATTACACTCTGCGTTTTGACCTCGTTAGTTCGTCTATTTTTTGATTTTCCCGCGTTTATCAACTAAATCATATGAAGAGCTTTTTAATTTCTTGAAAGCTGTGTTTACCATTTGTTTACTGACATTTAATGTTCTTAAAAACATAGTTTGACAAACTTTGATAGTTTCATTTCTGCAAGAAATAGTGTAAACCCGAGAGTTACTTCTTTTTGATTTAACATTTGATGTTTCGTTCTTTTGACTCTCGTGTACATGCCTTAAAATAAACTCGTACTTTTTATTGTGATCAATGCTCCAAAAGTCAGCAAAAAAAAGATCTCTTGATTCATCAGCAACTTTCTGGAAGCATTTAAACCTACAGCCAGGTCCACATGATTCTTGTACTGACCGAGCTTGAACAACATTTTTGGTAGTGCTAGAAATGTATTCTTGCCCCGAGCTTGCAGCCTGTTTTCTAATATTTCGTTTCCAACTTTCTGGACGACGTAATCGTTTTCTCGAAGAACTTCTGATAAATGAAGCTTCTCTTTTCCTCTTATTAGTGCTGTTATTGCTAAGATTTTCTTCGTTACTGTTGCCATCTTCACAATCATTATTAATTTTTTTATCTGAATGTGAAATATTATTATTCTCATCATCGGAGCTTACGAAAACTTCGTCTGCTGTAGCATCAGTATCATTCACTAAATCATTATTTCCTTCTGATTCTGACATTGATTGGTCGTCGCAAATTTTGTTTTCAAACACATTTTCCCACAAATTAGCTGTAGATTCATCATTATTGATAGTGCAGATTGTAGCTATTTCAATGTCTTCTATGAAACTGCTTTCATTGTCTTTTTTGACAATCTTTCTTCGATCTAAATCAAAATATTCTATTTCATCCGATGAATAATAACCTAAAAGTATATATTTAATAAATTTTTTGGAAGTATATTTTCAATAAGTACATTACACAAGCACACAAAAAAGTGGAATGTTCGGCGGACCACACTAGCATATCTATATGTTTTTTAGGTCAAAACCTTTGCTTAAACAGTGTAACTTTAGTTATTGATGAATTTGTTTAAAATCGTATTCATAATATTCCAAAATAACAATATGATGTCGCTCCAGAGCGTTTTTTTAGAAAAATATGCCCGAAATTTTTTTTTTTTGGAAAAATACATTGCTGTTATGGTTGCCTACTGTTGGGGATCCCCGACCCCTTTATCATCGCTTTAAACCATTTTCTCAAAGTCATAGATTTATTCTATGAATTTTCAGAACGTTAAATACTAAAAGTATTCATTTTTATAAAAATAAACTTCAAAATTATTTATTTTGAAAAAAAGTCGATTTAGCAAATAAATGTTCATTTTTTCAGAAACAGTTTTTACCTTGTGAAGTATCGATCGTAGTTCCATCCATTATGTCAAAAGAAATATAAATCCTTGAGCTGGCGAAACAGAGGAATGGTGAAATAGGAAAATAGAGCTAAATGTATTATCACACTGATAGAGACTTTTGTTTGTCAACATTGAATTTTCTTACAACCTTTTCTTATTCTAATCTAAATTAAATTGCTCCTTTTCTATCGTCGAATAACAATCTGAAATTAATTTATTCTATTACATATTGACTGTAATGTATGTCATTTCATGATCAGAGTATGTAATTAATATATTTTTTAAAATGCAAATTTGGAAAAACAGTTAAGTTTTTGAAAAATAAATATATTTTAGATTACTATACTACTTATTTTATAAATATTTATTGTAAATAGTACCTGTGAATATTAATCTTTAAATTTTAGTTTGATAACTTCAACAAACTGTTTTTACAAGTAAAAACAAAAAGAAAATATTTCACAAAAAAATGACAATTAATAATTTGGAAGATAATTAGTAATTTTTATATTTACTCACTTTAAATAACTTAAATAAGTTCGAAAGTTATAATTATAAATATAAGGAATTTTTCAATTCCGCCCATAAAAATATTTATTAATTAAAAAATCATTACTTACCTACATCAACGCTTACTTTAATTTTCCAAAAAAATACTAGTTATAGTAAATTAAAATAATAGGATGTTCACTTAAATTATTAGAAGACTAAATTGATAGTTCCGATCGCACGGAAGGAATTTGACAGACTGTACCAAAATTTGGTATTTAATAACGAAAATAGTTTGAGGTAAGCACATGGATTATAGAATCTCCATGTTTCGTGGAAAATACTATACTATGCTTCTGTTTTCATTTCTTATAGTCGAACGAAATAAACTTTATTTACATATTTACATATTGCAAATAGTGTTCAAATTTTATAGCTGAATTGGCATTTTATTTCACGATTGTGTGAATTGGAATTATATTGCACAGATATGTGACATAGTATTATATTGCTCTATTTTGCGAGTTAGCATTATATTGATATTTGATTGAATAAGATTTTTATTGCTCCTACTCGCGAGTTAGACTTTTATTGCTTCAAATTTTGACTTAGCATTTCGTTGCATAAACTTTTCAATTAGCATTTTAATGCACGAATTATTGAATTAGAATTTTATTGCATAATAAACTGAGTTAGACTTTTGTTGCTTTCGCTTTTGAGTTAGCATTTTATTGATAGGGGGCGTCGAATTTTCAAAATTTGATTAGAATAACACATATACTTGCGGGTTTTGACACCATTTTGAAAGGTGTTTTTGATTTGAGTACTTTGAATTGCAGAAAACTATTATGGAGTATAAATTACTTATAAAAAGGTGTAATTAAAATATAAATAAGTATAAAAATAGAATTATCTTAAAAATGCAATAATTAATATATTTAATTGTTTATAATAGAATTATCTTAAAAATGCTAACACATATACTTGCGGGTTTTGACACCTTTTTGAAAGGTGTTTTTGATTTGAGTACTTTCAATTGCAGAAAACTATTATGGAGTATAAATTACTTAGGTGTAATTAAAATATAAATAAGTATAAAAATAGAATTATCTTAAAAATGCAATAATTAATATATTTAATTGTTTATAATAGAATTATCTTAAAAATGTAATAATTAATATATTTAATTTTTAACCCATCGTATATATCATATGGATATTTGGAAAAGTGTATGTTATACTTGATTAACATTTATTTCATCTTCAAACAATTTTGCATCTGTATTTAAAGCATTACATTGAATTTTAGATCCGTTATTATTATTGAGTATACGTTTAAAAATTTTATGAGTTTTATCAAGAATGAGTAAACAAATATATACACATTCTTTCATGTTATGTTCACAACTTTTTTTTTGCGCACGGAAAAAATACATATATTATGTATTCTTAAAAAAACAATTTTAAAATATATATATATATTATATAAATATTCCGCCGCACGCACACACACCCACATCCATACATACATATATATACACATATATGGGCTATTTCACGTCAAGTGGTACGATGAAAATTTTAAATCACTCCAAAATTTGAGAACAGGCTGGAAACATCTTCCAGAACATACAAAAAAAATTTAAGTGTTAAAAATAATTTGCTCAAGAGTTATTTGACCATGAAAAATGGAAATTTTTCAATTTTTTAGAAAAATTTCTATATTTAAAGCCATTTATCTCAAAATCTGTTGATTTTTTTGAAAAAACATTACAAACAACTTTTGTTTAAATTAATCTTTAAAACTAATCTACCCTGGTTACATTTCTTAATTTTAAAATCTCGAAGAGATAGAACACCCGGACATATTGAATATCAAAAAAAAAGGCTACTACACCATAATCGATTTTAATCTAACACCTCTCAAAAGTTCACATTTTTCGCGAGCTTTCGAATGACTTGGGTTAGATTATTGGCCAAGACCGCTGGTGTAACTTATGCCTCATAAACCTCATAAAATCACTAATTTTCACGTATTTTAGGACATAACTTACACCAAAGGTGTAATATATATATATTGTAACGGGGTGGGTACTGGGGATATGTAAGGCCCACGGTTAGGCCCAATCTGTCCCAACTTACCAACCTTAAGTGTGCAGTCCCACGATGCGGCCGGGAATCCCTTTGATTCCCGTGCAATGCCGTTAACAACGTCAAACACTCCGTTTGACTTATATACCGTGTGTTGGGCCCTATGCCCAAAATTGCCAACTAGGATAAACACCGGAGAGGGCGGTATTCGTAGGATAGGACGTTAACCGGTAAAATACTATCAACAATCGATATTATTGTTAATCGGCGAGAAAGATAGTCTCGCCGAGTCAATTTATTAAATTAACAATTAAATATTAATAAATTATGAACGAATAAACTTTAACAATTTGCGGGGAGTCGTACCGATGACTACCCCCGAGGTCAGCGCGAAAAGAATCGGTTAAAATCTATTTAACAGTCGATTACGAGCAACCGATCCGGATATGATCGGCTGCTTAACCTGATGGCATACGTCACACCGTATGACGTATGAATCACTGACGTAGAGAGCTTTTACGTAGAAGCTTACTACGTCACGCGCGCCTTCTCTCGTGAAGTGGTTCCCGCGAACCACCGACCTTTCTATCCGTGCGGGTATTGTCACGAGAGGGGGAAAGGAGGAACGCTTCCTCACCTGGACCGTACCAGGTAAATCGGGACACGGAAATTAGATAGACACGCGGGTCTAAATGTGGTGCACCACTTACCGCGTATCTGAATATCTCGCTTCGGCAGGGAAAAGGCTGTGCTATTGAGAGAGAGCTCGTCCTCGTATATGTCTCTCTCTCTCTCTCCAACGGTCGAGAAGGTGGGCTTCGCCGAGCCTCCTTTTCTCACTGTCCGTGAGATGTGCTGCTGCACCCGTCGACGTGGAGGTTAGTGGGGAGAAGCTTCTCACACCCACACACAACGCACAACAGTCCTTTCGCTCGTTTATCCCGTAAAAACAAACACCGGTCACCAACACCGTGTTGTTGTCGATCGCGCGCGAACTCTCTCACGATACTCTCTTGCGCACGATTCTCGCGCGCGTTTTCTGCGCGCGCCGCGCTGTATCTCCTCTTTCGCGTTGCTTACCTGATCGGTAACTCGCTTACAGTTACACCCCCCTTCCAGATTCCACATACTCTGTATGTGGACTCTGTTCCTCAAGGAACGGGAAAGAGGGTTAACAAGTTACTCTTGATCAGGTTTATCAGGACGCGAGGAAACTGATCCAGACGCTTGATCTCCTTGCAGCGGCAGAGCGGACACCTAGGTTCGTCAGAACCTCCCGTTCCGCTCGATGAAGGCAGGGGCTACAGGTTAATCTGTATTCAAAGGCAGCCTCTTTGAAGGCCGCCTCAGCCTTCGGTCGCTGCTGGCGCTTTACGTCCGCTTCGGTCGTGAGCCTGGAGGACGCCCTCGTCCTCGTCTCGGAGGAACCGGTTCAGAATCTGCATTGGCAGACCGCTCTATGGGTGATCGGCGCTTTACGGTCGCGGTTGCTTTCCGAGGACGACCACGCTGTCGTCTGGTAACGCGGGACCTATCTAAAGACGTACGCGACGTCTTGCGCGGATTACACCGAGTTCCCTCGCCAGGGGACTCGCTCGCATTATTCTCCCTCGCAGGGGAGTATTCGCTCGCTACAGGTGGGTCGCACTTCACCTGTTGATCCCTCGGCGGTTGAGGTTGCTCACGTTGATCTTCATCGTTTGGTTCAGCATCATCTTCGGGGACGTATCTCTTCAGATGCTCTATATGAGATTCTTCTTGGTCCCCTTGATCATCTTGTATGACATACGTATTCATACCTTTCCTACTGATGATCAGATATGGCCCTGTATATTTCGGAGCAAGCTTAGCCGAGATACCTTGTGCGCTGGACGAGAGGATCCGGTTGCGTTTCCACACCAGATCTCCTACCTCGAATTCCGCTGGCCTCCGTCGTGAGTTGAAGATTTCGGCTTGCCGGGCCTTGCTGGCAGCCGACTGACGACTTGCGTTCTCGTGCAGTCTTGGCAACTGTTTGATTTTGTCGTTCCAATCCTGCAGGCGACGGAACTCAAACTGTTGCTGGGCAAGCCGGTCTTGCTCTCGACGAGCTGTACTAGGCGCCTCGGGTTGGCGACCATAGTTCAGCATAGCCGGGCTCCATCCAGTAGAACTTTGCACTGCTGTGTTTAGTGCAAAGACTAACTCTGGCAGCTTGTCGTCCCAGTCGCTGTGCTTATCCTGGATATACGACGCCACCATTGTCTTAAGGGTCCGATTGGCCCTCTCGACAGGATTGGCCTGTGCGTGATAAGGGGGTGTCGTCGAATGATACACTCCCTTAGATTCAAGGTATTCGTCTACGAGTTTATTTTTAAACTCGGTCCCGTTGTCCGAATGAAATACTTCCGGGGTGCCGAACCGGTTAATCACTCGTTCGTGAAGCTCGCGGACTATCGTCTTCGCGTTAGCTTTTCTTATCGGGATTGCTTCAATCCAGCGCGTGAATAAATCCTGGAATACTAGGATGTATTCGTATCCTCGGCTAGAGCGTGGAAGCGGGCCAGTGATATCTCCTGCTACCACCTGCCATGGTCTGTCCGATTGACGGTGACCCATTAACCCTGAGGGAGCACATTGCTCGACCTTACATTGCTGGCACACTTGACATCGCCTGACGTAATCCGCAACTTCTGCGTAAAACCGTGGCCAATAATAGTTTTGGGCCACACGGGCGAATGTCTTTTCCCTTCCGAGATGGCCAGCTGAGGGGTCATCGTGACACTCTCTCAGAATAGAGTGTCGATTCTCTACGGGTACGACCAGCTTCCATGCTTGCTCATCATCCATCACTTCCTCTAACTCCGTGTCGGGGCGATAGATGTATAGATTTCCTCCAACTATTTTCCAGTCGGGGAAATCACGGGGTCTGTCGGAAACGTTCTTGATCCAGTCTAGGTACCAAGGATCTTCAGTAGTTTGAGCCCACGACATTGCTGCTACGGTAGGCTCGTCGTCTTCATACATGCGAGATAGGGCATCGGGAACGTGATGCAGAGCTCCTTTTCTGTGCTCGACGACAAAGTCATGAGCTTGAAGCTCTAAAGCCCATCTCGCTAGTCGGCTGGTGGGATTTCTCATATTACACAACCAGCGAAGACTACTGTGATCCGTTATCACTTTGAAGTGGTACCCTTCGATGTAAGGTCTGAACTTATTAATAGCCCAGACCACGGCCAAGCATTCCCTCTCCGTAACGCTATAATTCTTCTCGGGTGCTGTGAGAATGCGACTAGCAAACTCAATGACTCTTTCCTCTCCGTCTATCTCTTGGACGAGCACGGCTCCTATGCCGGTATCGCTCGCGTCCGTGTGCAGGCTAAACAGTCCATCTGCACTGGGACGTTGAAGAACTGGAGCAGTCATGATCAGGGCCTTCAGTTGCTGAAAGGCTTGTTCCTGTTCATCTAACCACTCGTACCCTTGGTTCTTCTTTGTTAGACGGGTAAGTGGCTCGGCAATCGTGGCGTAATCCGGCATAAAACGCCGATACCACGACGCCATGCCGAGGAATCGTCGAAGCTGTTTGAGGTTCTTGGGAGCCGGATAAACCCTTATAGGCTCTGTCTTGGCTGGGTCGGGACGAATACCATCCCTGTTGACCAGCACGCCAAGATATCTCACCTCATCTTGACAAAAGACACACTTGTCCTTATTCACTGTCAAGTTAGCTTCGGCCAGTCTTTTCAGCACCATCTCGAGATACTTCTTGTGCCCTTCAAATGTCTCGGTGACTATAATAATATCATCGAGGTAAGAAAAGGCATTGGGCTCGAGATCAGGACCAACCACTTGGTCAATCATGCGTTGGAAGGTCGCGCCGGCGTATGCCAATCCGTACGGCATCCGCTTAAACTGATACAGTCCCATCCCCGGGACTGTGAAAGCCGTATAAGGACGCGATTCCTTCTGGAGAGGTATCTGATGATACGCTGAGTTCATGTCCAGAGTACTAATGTACCGACATCTCTTCAACTTGCGTAAGATATCCTGCATGAACGGGAAAGAGGGTTAACAAGTTACTCTTGATCAGGTTTATCAGGACGCGAGGAAACTGATCCAGACGCTTGATCTCCTTGCAGCGGCAGAGCGGACACCTAGGTTCGTCAGAACCTCCCGTTCCGCTCGATGAAGGCAGGGGCTACAGGTTAATCTGTATTCAAAGGCAGCCTCTTTGAAGGCCGCCTCAGCCTTCGGCCGCTGCTGGCGCTTTACGTCCGCTTCGGTCGTGAGCCTGGAGGACGCCCTCGTCCTCGTCTCGGAGGAACCGGTTCAGAATCTGCATTGGCAGACCGCTCTATGGGTGATCGGCGCTTTACGGTCGCGGTTGCTTTCCGAGGACGACCACGCTGTCGTCTGGTAACGCGGGACCTATCTAAAGACGTACGCGACGTCTTGCGCGGATTACACCGAGTTCCCTCGCCAGGGGACTCGCTCGCATTATTCTCCCTCGCAGGGGAGTATTCGCTCGCTACAGGTGGGTCGCACTTCACCTGTTGATCCCTCGGCGGTTGAGGTTGCTCACGTTGATCTTCATCGTTTGGTTCAGCATCATCTTCGGGGACGTATCTCTTCAGATGCTCTATATGAGATTCTTCTTGGTCCCCTTGATCATCTTGTATGACATACGTATTCATACCTTTCCTACTGATGATCAGATATGGCCCTGTATATTTCGGAGCAAGCTTAGCCGAGATACCTTGTGCGCTGGACGAGAGGATCCGGTTGCGTTTCCACACCAGATCTCCTACCTCGAATTCCGCTGGCCTCCGTCGTGAGTTGAAGATTTCGGCTTGCCGGGCCTTGCTGGCAGCCGACTGACGACTTGCGTTCTCGTGCAGTCTTGGCAACTGTTTGATTTTGTCGTTCCAATCCTGCAGGCGACGGAACTCAAACTGTTGCTGGGCAAGCCGGTCTTGCTCTCGACGAGCTGTACTAGGCGCCTCGGGTTGGCGACCATAGTTCAGCATAGCCGGGCTCCATCCAGTAGAACTTTGCACTGCTGTGTTTAGTGCAAAGACTAACTCTGGCAGCTTGTCGTCCCAGTCGCTGTGCTTATCCTGGATATACGACGCCACCATTGTCTTAAGGGTCCGATTGGCCCTCTCGACAGGATTGGCCTGTGCGTGATAAGGGGGTGTCGTCGAATGATACACTCCCTTAGATTCAAGGTATTCGTCTACGAGTTTATTTTTAAACTCGGTCCCGTTGTCCGAATGAAATACTTCCGGGGTGCCGAACCGGTTAATCACTCGTTCGTGAAGCTCGCGGACCTATCGTCTTCGCGTTAGCTTTTCTTATCGGGATTGCTTCAATCCAGCGCGTGAATAAATCCTGGAATACTAGGATGTATTCGTATCCTCGGCTAGAGCGTGGAAGCGGGCCAGTGATATCTCCTGCTACCACCTGCCATGGTCTGTCCGATTGACGGTGACCCATTAACCCTGAGGGAGCACATTGCTCGACCTTACATTGCTGGCACACTTGACATCGCCTGACGTAATCCGCAACTTCTGCGTAAAACCGTGGCCAATAATAGTTTTGGGCCACACGGGCGAATGTCTTTTCCCTTCCGAGATGGCCAGCTGAGGGGTCATCGTGACACTCTCTCAGAATAGAGTGTCGATTCTCTACGGGTACGACCAGCTTCCATGCTTGCTCATCATCCATCACTTCCTCTAACTCCGTGTCGGGGCGATAGATGTATAGATTTCCTCCAACTATTTTCCAGTCGGGGAAATCACGGGGTCTGTCGGAAACGTTCTTGATCCAGTCTAGGTACCAAGGATCTTCAGTAGTTTGAGCCCACGACATTGCTGCTACGGTAGGCTCGTCGTCTTCATACATGCGAGATAGGGCATCGGGAACGTGATGCAGAGCTCCTTTTCTGTGCTCGACGACAAAGTCATGAGCTTGAAGCTCTAAAGCCCATCTCGCTAGTCGGCTGGTGGGATTTCTCATATTACACAACCAGCGAAGACTACTGTGATCCGTTATCACTTTGAAGTGGTACCCTTCGATGTAAGGTCTGAACTTATTAATAGCCCAGACCACGGCCAAGCATTCCCTCTCCGTAACGCTATAATTCTTCTCGGGTGCTGTGAGAATGCGACTAGCAAACTCAATGACTCTTTCCTCTCCGTCTATCTCTTGGACGAGCACGGCTCCTATGCCGGTATCGCTCGCGTCCGTGTGCAGGCTAAACAGTCCATCTGCACTGGGACGTTGAAGAACTGGAGCAGTCATGATCAGGGCCTTCAGTTGCTGAAAGGCTTGTTCCTGTTCATCTAACCACTCGTACCCTTGGTTCTTCTTTGTTAGACGGGTAAGTGGCTCGGCAATCGTGGCGTAATCCGGCATAAAACGCCGATACCACGACGCCATGCCGAGGAATCGTCGAAGCTGTTTGAGGTTCTTGGGAGCCGGATAAACCCTTATAGGCTCTGTCTTGGCTGGGTCTGGACGAATACCATCCCTGTTGACCAGCACGCCAAGATATCTCACCTCATCTTGACAAAAGACACACTTGTCCTTATTCACTGTCAAGTTAGCTTCGGCCAGTCTTTTCAGCACCATCTCGAGATACTTCTTGTGCCCTTCAAATGTCTCGGTGACTATAATAATATCATCGAGGTAAGAAAAGGCATTGGGCTCGAGATCAGGACCAACCACTTGGTCAATCATGCGTTGGAAGGTCGCGCCGGCGTATGCCAATCCGTACGGCATCCGCTTAAACTGATACAGTCCCATCCCCGGGACTGTGAAAGCCGTATAAGGACGCGATTCCTTCTGGAGAGGTATCTGATGATACGCTGAGTTCATGTCCAGAGTACTAATGTACCGACATCTCTTCAACTTGCGTAAGATATCCTGCATGAACGGGAGGGGATAAGCGTCTGGTTTCGTTAGCGCATTGACTTTCCTAAAGTCAATGCAAAACCGACGTGATCCGTTCTCCTTGCGTACCATCACCACGGGGCTTGACCAACCGCTGTCCGACGGCTCTATGATCTCTAAATCTAGCATCTCTCGGACCTGGCGGTGCATCTCCTCCTGGATCTTCTCCGACACCGGGTAATACTTCTGCTTTATCGGGCGAGCTGATCCCACGTCAATCGAGTGCTCGATGAGTTGGGTTCGCCCGATTTTGGGAGAAGTATTAGACAGCACTTTGCTTACAAGCTCTCGCAGCTCTTCCCTTTCTGCCTCGGTTGCGTCCGCTATCCCAGCGGACGAGAGGGTGGCCATACCCCCTATTCCAGCAACTTCGAGGTGGATCTGCTGCTTGCTGTCTTTGAGGAACAGGCGGTCGCTATCCGGATCCAATATGGCTCTGAATGCTCGTACGAAATTTACTCCTACGTAGCACTCGGCGTCAAGATTTGGTATGATCGCTACCCTTATTTCACGTGTCTCCTTCCCGACAGTGAAAGGTAAGATCACGTGACCGTTTAGCGGTTGGTAACTACCATCCGCCATCTTGACGCGTCCGGCGTTCGCCACAATGAGCTCCTTGCCCAATGCCGCGGCGATTTGCAGACCGCTGGGTCCCATCACGGTCGTGGAAGCTCCGGGATCGTATAAGGCTCTTATACGAAAGCCCCCAATTTCCACGAGAAGCCACCAACGACTCTCATCCTCTGGTTTATAGGATGAGGTTGGTCTGCTTGCTTCTTGGGACCGTTCCTCCTTTTGAGGCCCATTTCCGCTCCTCTCTGGACCATACTCTCGGTTGGAGCGGGCCTGTCCCGAACTCACCTGGGACAGCGGGGACTCAAGCTCTTGGGTCGCGGTTTTCGTCCCTGTTAACCGCTCCCTTTGGCGTTTCCCGAGCACACCGGACAGTACCTGAGGGAATATCCAATTTTCCCACAGCCCTTGCAGGTAAGAGGCTTAGTCGGATCGAAAGTTGAGCCCATTCTGTTTTTTGGCTGTTCCTTCACTTTTTCCCTCTGTGGACTATCACTCTTCTTCTCCTGCCGGTGTCCGAAACTCTTACTCGGGCCATTAGGTCTGCCAGACCTCCTACTCTTCGGAGATCGGTTGGCAGGCGAGCCTTTCTTAGGAGAGCCAGACCTTGGGCTTCTCCTACGGGACTGTCGGGTCGTCGACGCCAATTGGGAGACGATGGGCCGCAGCGCATCCTCCAGCATCTTTGCGATGCGGTCGACGACGTCTGGCTCGCTTGGTTTGCCTGGGCTTACCTCAGCAGCCGCTACCTTAGCCTTCGGCGAACCTTTTTTCCGCTTCGGCTTATACGCCATCTCAGGAAGCAGAGACCCTTCCTCCGTAGGTGGTGGACGATATACTTTTTCACCTTCTATCGTCTGCTCCGCTTCCGTGGCGAGGTCCAGCATTTGCTCAATTGAGCTCACTTCCGCTCTCTTGAACAGCCGTTGAAGCTGTGGCAGCATGTTCCGATACAAATGATCGAGCTGCTGCGCTTCAGTCGGCGTAGGGACTATCTTTCGCATTATTGCGATAGAGCACGTCATATAGTCCCTAACCGGTTCATCGGGTCCTTGAGTCCGTGCGTTGGACTTGACGGCAATAACTCGTCCTCTGACAGGTTAGCCAGGTTCCTGCAATCCTCGATCCTGGTCAGGAAGGCGTCGATGCTCTGGCTCTTGTCGCCAGAGAACTTGACCTGCCACTTCCTCACAATGCCGCCGACGTCTCGAGGTGTCCCATTCAACCTCGATGACGTCGAAAAGCTTGGTGTTGAGAATGTCCGATCCCTGTTTGGCGAGCTGCGCGCTTGAGGAATCCTCTGGGATTCGCGCGCATTCCCCCCCTTCCAAGCTCCATCAGGCTTAGACTGAGGGGCGCTTGCGCGTTGTTGCTCGCCATTTACTTGCGCCTCACCTATCTCGCTCACATCAGGACCATAACACGTATATGTGTCCTGAAATTGCACATGGTGAGATTGGTTGGCACCGTCCAATCTCGTGCTGTGAGCGGTTTGAGTGCGCTCGGACATCAGCTTATCTACCTTTACAGTGAGGTCATTCACTTTTTTGATAAGCTGCACCAAGGTCTGGGAGAACGATCGAGGGATTTTAAAAATGTTTCCCTCTTCTGAGACCAATGACAGCCATTCTTCCTCTCGTTCGGGTTGAGGCTCTGTATTGGTCGCGGCTGACGTCGTTTCATCTAGCTCGACGTCATCGAAATCCTGCACCGTCCTGTGCAGGTTATCTTTAACCGCAGCGTTCTCCCGCAGTACCAGATACACTTCCTGATCTGGGCTAGGTTCATCAGACTCCTCGTCTTGATGTTCACCTAGCATCTGCAGCCACCTATTTCTCCGTTGGAGACGGCTGCGAACTGCTGTGGCTTCGTCTTCCTCCTGGTTAAACTCCTGGGCCGAATAATTTCCTAATAGCCACTGGTGGAGTCGCTCGGCTTTCCTATGAACCGAGCCTGCCGATTTTAGGTTCAAGGCGTCCAGGTGTAGTTCGATTTGCTCCCGGGTGAGCGTCTCAATCCATGCGTCGATTTGACTATCGACGTCTTTCTGCTGAGCGGCCATCTTCAGTTGTAGCGTCGTTTATACGTATAACAGTAAGTAGCCTCGCTGGCTTGACGCACTATGTGTGTGCAAGGTTATATGCTGTCGAATATTTAACTTTGGCGTTACTTGCCAAATGTCCAATCCGCGTAACTGGGTTTTGCTTCTACCTAAGCTAACCGCTAAAGCACAAAACCGGATGCCAAAAGTAAGTCCTGTCTTACTTTGATCAGGAAGCACTACCGAGTTTAAACTATTTTTAACAAATTTGCTAATAAATTTACGATAAACTACTGCCTGGCTCTTACCTTGCGCTACTTAACGGTACTATATAAATATTAATAAATAAATCAATAAATAAATAAATTAAATAATTTAAGTTACCGCGCGCTTGACCTCTTACAAAAATATAACCTACAATACAATTTGTAAAGGTCTGAGCCAGGTTATAAGCTTCCTGTTTTGTGCCAGCAAAAACCAGTTAAACCTTGCATACACTTACAAACAATTTCTTTAGACCGATTAATTGCCACCAGGTTATGTCGCGCTGTGTCGCGTTCTTTCGTTCCTCTAGGTGGCGCTAGTTACTTGGTTTGGTCCAAACTACCCAATTTCCAAGTAACGTTGGTCGGTCTATCGATTCCGTTCGAAAACCCACCAAATTTCCTATTTGTGCGACCTTTTTCTAGTGGCGCCACCTATGTTCGACCAGGAACCAATTTCCTGTGTCTACTACTCAGTAGTCGAGACGAGAAAAATAAAAAAAAAATTTTATTTGTTATAAAAAATTTTTTTATTTGTTTATAACAATTCTATTTGTTAATAAACAAATCCCGCCTCGAGGGGGAACGAAAGAGTACCGAAATATGCTTCAGAATTTCGAAACGCGACTGCTGACCTCGTTATTGTTCGCGAGTTATCCAATTGTTAATTAACAATGTTATTAACAATTGAACAACTATATCGTGCTTGTTGATTTTTCCGATGTCCTGTATCCAAAATCCACACGTATTGGGCGCCAGTTGTAACGGGGTGGGTACTGGGGATATGTAAGGCCCACGGTTAGGCCCAATCTGTCCCAACTTACCAACCTTAAGTGTGCAGTCCCACGATGCGGCCGGGAATCCCTTTGATTCCCGTGCAATGCCGTTAACAACGTCAAACACTCCGTTTGACTTATATACCGTGTGTTGGGCCCTATGCCCAAAATTGCCAACTAGGATAAACACCGGAGAGGGCGGTATTCGTAGGATAGGACGTTAACCGGTAAAATACTATCAACAATCGATATTATTGTTAATCGGCGAGAAAGATAGTCTCGCCGAGTCAATTTATTAAATTAACAATTAAATATTAATAAATTATGAACGAATAAACTTTAACAATTTGCGGGGAGTCGTACCGATGACTACCCCCGAGGTCAGCGCGAAAAGAATCGGTTAAAATCTATTTAACAGTCGATTACGAGCAACCGATCCGGATATGATCGGCTGCTTAACCTGATGGCATACGTCACACCGTATGACGTATGAATCACTGACGTAGAGAGCTTTTACGTAGAAGCTTACTACGTCACGCGCGCCTTCTCTCGTGAAGTGGTTCCCGCGAACCACCGACCTTTCTATCCGTGCGGGTATTGTCACGAGAGGGGGAAAGGAGGAACGCTTCCTCACCTGGACCGTACCAGGTAAATCGGGACACGGAAATTAGATAGACACGCGGGTCTAAATGTGGTGCACCACTTACCGCGTATCTGAATATCTCGCTTCGGCAGGGAAAAGGCTGTGCTATTGAGAGAGAGCTCGTCCTCGTATATGTCTCTCTCTCTCTCTCCAACGGTCGAGAAGGTGGGCTTCGCCGAGCCTCCTTTTCTCACTGTCCGTGAGATGTGCTGCTGCACCCGTCGACGTGGAGGTTAGTGGGGAGAAGCTTCTCACACCCACACACAACGCACAACAGTCCTTTCGCTCGTTTATCCCGTAAAAACAAACACCGGTCACCAACACCGTGTTGTTGTCGATCGCGCGCGAACTCTCTCACGATACTCTCTTGCGCACGATTCTCGCGCGCGTTTTCTGCGCGCGCCGCGCTGTATCTCCTCTTTCGCGTTGCTTACCTGATCGGTAACTCGCTTACCGTTACAATATATATATATATATATATATGTTGTAATGAACAATTAACTTACCAAAAATAGTAAAGTGCATAAACTTAATTGTAGTATTTAGTAAAAACCTATTAAAATTTTAGATTATTATAAACGGATCTAAATAGAACTATACCTCCTAAGATTAATTTATTTAAGTCATCGCCAAGAGTTCTATATGTCATTAATATTTTGTACTTTTAGAGTAATAAAACTTTCAACTTAATTAAATTAATTTTTGTATTAGTTTTAAAAAATTATTTATAACATTTTAGTGGTATACAAATAAAAACCTGTTTCTTCCATTTATCCCGTAATTCGTAATTTGCACCCTCTTTCAAAATTTGCGTTTTAATCCATAATTATATCCAATTATTTTTTCCTTTAGTTACAGACCCCATATATTTATTTTAATTATTATAAACAAAGGCATTCCTTAAATAACCTTTTGTTTCTAATAAATACATACTTGTTTATTTAAGATATGGTTTTATATAAATATACGTAATCTACTTTCTTATATATCAACAATTTTTAAATTTTGATTTGAATAAATTTAAATTAAATACTACTAAAATAATAATTTTCGAAAAACTTTTGAAATGTAATTCGTATTTTATATTGCCACTGTTAAAATTTGAATTATCTTAAAAATGCATAATATATGTATTTAATTTTTAATTTATTGTATATTTCACATATAGATATTTGAAAAGTGTATGTTATATACTTGATTAATATATATTTTATCTTCGAAAAATTGTGCATATTTTTAAAAACATTACATTCAATTTTAGGTCAGTTTTTATTTTATGAGCTTTATCAGGAATAAGTAAACTAATACAAATTCTTTCAAGTTATATTCACAACATTTTTTTGCGCACGGAAAAAATACATATATTATCTATTCTTGAAAAAACAAATAACACGTACACACACACACGCACACACATACACACACACACACTTCTGGGTTAGAATTTATAATTTCAATGTAAATGTTATATAAAATACATGCCAATATTCAACTTAAAAAAGGTGTAAGTGCGCTACAATTGATTTTTTATCCAAAAGTTTGAAAGAAAGCTTGGAGCAATACCTTTCAAATAGTCTGTACCATTTTTATGGCCTTCAGTTCTGTAAAAAGTTATGATAATTTAAAGAAAGAGAAAAAATTCACAAAAAACGACATGATAATTCCCATTTAAATTTAAAAAAAAATTTCGTGTTTTTTAAATTATCATAACTTTTTACAGAACTGAAGGCCATAAAAATGCTACAGACTATTTGAAAGGTATTGCTCCAAGCTTCCTTTTAGGCTTTTTGTATAAAAAAATCAATTGTGGCGGCCTTGCACTTTTTTTAAATTGAATATTGACATGTAGTTTATATAACATTCACTTTGAAATTATAAATTCTAACCCAGAAGAATAAATTCCAGACACAATTAGCAACGAATGTTACATATAATGTTCTATAGTAAAAATTATAGTGGTAAAATATAGTGGTAAACCCAGCTGGTATTGAAAAAAACTTGGAAAAATCCACTTTTTGAGGTTAGAATAACCAAAATAAGATTCCAGTACCTAAAAATTTTTTTCTTTATTCTGAAAAACATTTGGAATGTGTACCCAAAATATATATATATATATAAATATATATGTATCTATGTATGTACTATGGACTCACTACATATATATATGTATGCCCATATAAGGGGAGTGAAAAATTTTTATACACAGCGGCATATATTAGAACCCTGAAATCTTATACCGAACGGCGGCAAACTATTTATATCGCCTTAAAAATTAAACAGTTTCACACAACACCTTGGAGGTATTGCTATAGTGCTTTGGTTTTACACCAAAAATTTAATTTTTTTTTTAATACGATTATAATTTATAAATAAAAGTTTTTACCAAACTTTAGTGTAATGAAATCAGAATAAAAATAATAAAAATAATAGAGACATATTAAATGTTAACTGTAAATTTTAAACTATATGAATTCTTATAAAGCTTAAATTTTATTTTAATAATTATAAATGTTAATAAAAAATTAACTTACCAAAAATAGTAAAGTGCATGTACTTAATTGTAGTATTTAGTAAAACTTATTAAAATTTTGGAGTATTTTAAGCGGATCTAAATAAAACTTTACCTCCTAAAATAAATTTATTCAATGACGAAGGATCATCGCTAAAAGTTCTATGTCATTAATATTTTGTACTTTAAAAGTAATAAAACTTTCTTCTTAAATAAATAAATTTTTGTATTAATTTTGTCACTGTTAAATTTTGAATTTTCTTTTTCCATTACTATTTATAATAGAATTATCTTAAAAATGCAATAATTAATGTTTGTATATATCACATATGGATATTTGGAAAAGTGTATGTTCACACACACACACACACACACACACACACACACACTTATATATATATGACATATATGTATAACATATATATGACATATATATATATATCATATACATGACATATATATATATAACATATATATATGACATATATATATAACATATATATATGACATATATATATAACATATATATATATAACATATATATAACATATATATATGACATATATATAACATATATATGACGTATATATATAAAACATATATATATGGGTGGTTCTCTGTGACATCGAAGATGAAAAAAATAAATATTGCTATAACTGTGGGAATATGTTTTAGAGGTATCCAGTAGTTCTCCTGAATTTTTTCAGATTTTTTCTGGGCCATTATTTGAAGTTACAGAGAGTCAAAGTTGACATTTTTGCACTTTTTTGCATTATATGCCCATTTTCATGAATTTTTAACTCCCAGGGGATGCATTTTTCACTAAAAACATAAGTATGACTTTTTTTGTAAAATTTTCCGAACTTTTCATTAAAAATACTTCTAAAGACATAAATGTATGCTGTCACACTCTTGTAAGCCATTTAAACCTTAAATAGTGAAAATCAGCAATTCTGCTCCGGACTCTGGTAACCTAATACTGTCTAAAAGATGTCTTTTTATAGTCAGAAACTGCCTAAAAATTTCCAGAGTGGGTCTAAATCATTAAGATCACTTATGCTCAAAATATCCGGGAAAAGTGCCCGAAATATTAATAGAAATGTATATTTGTTGCTTTATAACGATGAATCTAGTAGCATGTTCATTGCAAAAAAATTTTTGCACTTACCTTGGAGTGGTAGAAAAGTATCTCCACTTGTTTCAGTATCCATCTAATCCCCTGTAAGCTGCTAAAAATACAAATATTATTATAAAATTATAAAAAGTTATTTTTAAAACATTTATAATGCTGGATTTTTAGTTTTACATCCCTTACAAGAATTGTAATACGAATCTGAAGGATTACTATAAATATATGAACATCATTATTACAATAACTGATTATACGTATTTAATACAAAAGATATATAAATAAATCGGATATATAATTATAATGAATAATATGATAACGTGACAGTGACAAGTTTGTTAAATCTAAACAATGTATTGCTGAATAATAATAATAATAATGTTGATACTTTTATAGTAATCCTTCAGATTCGTATTATAATTCTTGTAAGGGATGTAAAACTAAAAATCCAGCATTATAAATGTTTAAAAAATAATTTTTTATAATTTTATAATAATATTTGTGTTTTTAGCAGCTTACAGGGGATTAGATGGATACTGAAACAAGTGGAGATACTTTTCTACCACTCCAAGAAAATTTTTTTGCAATGAACATGCTACTAGATTCATCGTTATATAGCAACAAATATACATTTCTATTAATATTTCGGGCACTTTTCCCGGATATTTTGACCATAAGTGATCTTAATGATTTAGACCCACTCTGGAAATTTTTAGGCAGTTTCTGACTATAAAAAGACATCTTTTAGACAGTTTTAGGTTACCAGAGTCCGGAGCAGAATTGCTGATTTTCACTATTTAAGGTTTAAATGGCTTACAAGAGTGTGACAGCATACATTTATGTCTTTAAAAGTATTTTTAATGAAAAGTTCGGAAAATTTTACAAAAAAAGTCATACTTATGTTTTTAGTGAAAAATGCATCCCCTGGGAGCTAAAAATTCATGAAAATGGGCATATAATGCAAAAAAGTGCTAAAATGTCAACTTTGACTCTCTGTAACTTAAAATAATGGACCAGAAAAAATCTGAAAAAATTCAGGAGAACTACTGGATACCTCTAAAACATATTCCCACAGTTATAGCAATATTTATTTTTTTCATCTTCGATGTCACAGAGAACCACCCATATATATATATGTTGAATTCTGAATTCTTAGACACGGCGGAGGCGGCGGCGGCGGCGAAATATTTATATATTATAGAGAGATATAACATATATATATATATATATATAACATATATATAACATATATATGACATATATATATATAACATATATATATATGTTGAATTCTGAATTCTTAGACACGGCGGCGGCGGCGGCGGCGAAATATTTATATATTATAGAGATATATATATATCTCTTTGCGGCCACTTCTCAAACAACTTGCTAACAGTTTTTACCTCTGTAGGCGTTCTCTCACGGGATGGAAAAAATTTCGTCTCTTTCTATCTTTCGCATCTCCTATGACGCTATCTCTTTTTGTTGCCATCGAATGAAAAAGAAAGTGGAAATAGCAAAAATTCGAGAATCGGAATTCAGCAAGCAACTTTAATAACATCAAATTTCTCCACTATGCACTTATGAATTCAAACCGGATTTATTGTAAAGTGAAAACTTATTTAAAAAATAGATGTGAGATTTGTAATTGCTTAAATAGATAGTATAATTTTAAATGTACGAAAATATAAAAAATCTGAGGGATTAGTTAGCTGTATAATAAGGGCTTACGCGCCTGCATACTTGCGTGCAGGCGCTATCGCGCCTTTTGATATATGTATTTTTTCCGTGCGCAAAAAAAAGTTGTGAATATAACTTGAAAGAATGTGTATTAGTTTACTTATTCCTGATAAACTCATAAAATAAAAACGGACTTAAAATTTAATGTAATGTTTTTAAAAATATGCACAATTTTTCGAAGATAAAATAAATACTAATCAAGTATAACATACACTTTTCAAATATCTATATGTGAAATATACAATAAATTAAAAATTAAATACATTAATTATTGCACTTTTAAGATAATTCTATTATAAACAGTAATGGTAAAAGATAATTCAAATTTTAACAGTGGCAATATAAAATACGAATTACATTTCAAAAGTTTTTCGAAAATTATTATTTTAGTAGTATTTAATTTAAATATTATTCAAATCAAAATTTAAAAATTGTATGGATATATAAGTAAGTAGATTACGTATATTTATATAAAACCATATCTTAAATAAACAAGTATGTATTTATTAGAAACAAAAGGTTATTTAAGGAATGCCTTTGTTTATAATAATTAAAATAAATATATGGGGTCTGTAACTAAAGGAAAAAATAATTGGATATAA
Organism: Theocolax elegans; assembly: GCA_026168455.1. NCBI lineage: Eukaryota > Metazoa > Arthropoda > Insecta > Hymenoptera > Cerocephalidae > Theocolax > Theocolax elegans. The sequence continues at coordinate 14,991,192 of CM047430.1, forward strand.
TTATGGATTAAAACGCAAATTTTGAAAGAGGGTGCAAATTACGAATTACGGGATAAATGGAAGAAACAGGTTTTTATTTATATACCACTAAAATGTTATAAATAATTTTTTAAAACTAATACAAAAATTAATTTAATTAAGTAGAAAGTTTTATTACTCTAAAAGTACAAAATATTAATGACATATAGAACTCTTGGCGATGACTTAAATAAATTAATCTTAGGAGGTATAGTTCTATTCAGATCCGTTTATAATAATCTAAAATTTTAATAGGTTTTTACTAAATACTACAATTAAGTTTATGCACTTTACTATTTTTGGTAAGTTAATTGTTCAATACCACATATATATATATATATTACACCTTTGGTGTAAGTTATGTCCTAAAATACGTGAAAATTAGTGATTTTATGAGGTTTATGAGGCATAAGTTACACCAGCGGTCTTGGCCAATAATCTAACCCAAAGTCATTCGAAAGCTCACGAAAAATGTGAACTTTTGAGAGGTGTTAGATTAAAATCGATTATGGTGTAGTAGCCTTTTTTTTTGATATTCAATATGTCCGGGTGTTCTATCTCTTCGAGATTTAAAAATTAAGAAATGTAATCAGGGTAGATAAGTTCTAAAGATTAATTTAAACAAAAGTTGTTTGTAATGTTTTTTCAAAAAAATCAACAGATTTTGAGATAAATGGCTTTAAAAATAGAAATTTTTCTAAAAAATTGAAAAATTTCCACTTTTCATGGTCAAATAACTCTTAAGCAAATTATTTTTAACACTTAAATTTTTTTTGTATGTTCTGGAAGATGTTTCCAGCCTGTTCTCAAATTTTGGAGTGATTTAAAATTTTCATCGTACCACTTGACGTGAAATAGCCCATATATGTGTATATATATGTATGTATGTATGTATGTATGTGGGTGTGTGTGCATGCGGCGGAATATTTATATAATATATTGTGACGTGTCCACTGGGGATTAGGGTGGAGTCACGGTTAAAACACAAATTAAACAACTTCGTTAAAAGGAGATTGCAGGTTTATTGCACTTAATGTGCTCGTAAGTATTACACGGCAAAGCAGCGGCTTTGCCGTTCCAAATTGCCAGTCACGTTGGCCGCGGTCGCTCGCGTTCGCGCGATTGCGGGCCGTCCCGCACCTAACCACGCGTCGCGCACACACACTTAAAGGAAGCTGGATTTGGGAGGAAGGAGCACGGCTCACCTGGACGCTCGTCTCCTGGATCCTTCGGACACACACGTGGTTTGTAAAATTGCTGTATTGCGGGTTACACGATCGGTGGTCGGTCGCAGTCTGTCGAATATCGGCACGCACGAAGCGAGTGAGTTTTTCCTCGGCGTATTGCGCAGGCGCGCCTACTCTCGCGTCTCGAGTCGTGCGCGCTCGGCTCAGTTCGTACTGGCCGCTCGGGCCGTGATTTCGCTGCCTCGACGGAGATGTCGTCGACGACGTTGACTTCGTGGTGCTGGATGGCGATTGAGTAACTGCAGCCCTGCTGAGAGTACTATCTGCGAGGTAAGCGTTTAAATCGTTCCTTATTACCTCGATTTTAAGCTAAATCGAGCCCCTCGAGTTTCTTTATTGCAGGTGCCGTATGTTATCAATACGGGATCTTCGGCTCGGAGTGTCCGGACAGCTGGAGCACATCGGCGTCTCATAACAGCCCTCAGTGAGCGGAGCCAGGCAGCGGTGAATCGTCGTCGTCCTATGGAGTGCCGCCAAGGTAATTTACCTACTTTCCTCGGGCTCTATATAGATGTTTGTTTGTGTCTGCCATAACCTCACTAGACATGTCATCTCCTTTCCTTTTGGTCCTGCTGACATACCTGGGAGAAGCTATGCCTGGTTATAGCTTCTCCATCCTCGTTCCTTAGTAGTCGACCAACTTGGTAATTAATTACCGTTTCAGGTACTCTGATTGGCACTACACCATGGCTTGAGCGCAAGGGCGCTACCTCATTCCAAGGCCTGGAGTCTTCACCTGGGCTGCTCAACCTCGGAGGCTTCTCTTGGGTGCTGGAGAGGGCTATCAAGGCTGGATGGGACCTGGGGATATGGTACGGGTCATTACTGGTGCTGGAGAAGACATAAGGATGCTGGATCAACGGAGCAGTGTGTGTGTGTGTGCAATTGTGCGCAGTCAGGAGTCGCATCTCCTTTGCTTCGGGTTCTCCTGCTTACTACGCACTGTAAGCCTATATCGGTTTCACACATTCGCATATGTGTGTCTAATAGGACTTAATTGGTATGTATAGCACGCTTACTTCGCATAGTAAGCTTAACAGGTGCTATACTATACCTTGTCTCGCTAGTTTATTTCTAAGTGACATGTAGTATAACTACAATGTCACAACTCCCCCCTCCCAAACCGAAGTTATACCTTACTTCGATTTAGAATACGCAAAGGGATGCACAATGCACACAGAAGTATGAATACAATACTAGCTATCAAAACGATTCTAAATAGATCCTAGTACGTAAAAACTTAACTTAAGATAGCCGGTGCTATCTACAGCGGTGTAAAGTGTAACTGTCTGTGTTGTTTGTGTCGTAAAATAACTTAATTAATTTTTTTGTTTTCGCATATCTTACTATTAAACTTCAAAAGAATAACAAAAAAAAAATTTTCCAATTGATAAGTGTAATGGGTTTCTTGAATTCTGGAACACTGGAATCTGGAACAGCTTTTCTTTAGAGTTAATCTGTGTAACCGTGTAACACGCTGAGTGTGTAATTATTACTTTTCCGATAACTAAATTACTTTATTCGATTCGAATTACGTGTGACTGGCTTACAAACTCTTATCACGCTCGCTTTCCGACCAATTCCGAAATTCGCGACATTCATAACCCAAACTAACATGAAACAATCATTCCAAAAAAAATGTATTAGAATAGAAAACTTTCATTCATTACTAACCTGGTGAGTTGCTTTCCTCCGTCGAAAGTGGCTTTACATCGAGATTAAATAATGACATGAATTTAGCTATAATAATGAAACTATTATGAATAACTTATAGTGAATCAAACACATTATTTGGTTTTCTTAATTAATTCATTTTTTAATAATTAAAAATTAATTCATTATACTTTGTGAAGTTTGTATGTAATTCCAAATTATCAATTAACTATTGTACTAAACTAACATTGTGTACATATTTTCTTCTATATTTGGGAATGGTGTGGGTCTTAAGGGAGTAAAATATAAGTCATATTTCAATAGTTTTACCAATTTAATCAAATTAAAAAAAAAATTTTACATTCCCCTATTTGGGGTGAACTCTCAGGGCGTGTACCCATTCGTCGTGGCACTCCGGGCAGGCCTCAATGGTCGTCCCGGTCCTGCCACATCCGCGGCAAAACTTGATACGTGCCTCCGGACACCTCTGCCAACTGTGGTCTCGACTTCCACAGTTCCAGCATCCCTGCCTTCTACGGCCACTGTACGCCGTTGGACGTGGGGCCAGGGTGCTGGACACGGCGAGATTTTGGGCCGGGAGCGTCCAGGTTCGCTGGGATCGTTGAGGGGGTGCTAGGGAGCTGGTGCTGGATGGTGAGGGGAATTGGGGTGGTGGGGAAATTTTCAGGGACAACAGGGATGGGATAGGTGGGGAAACCGGTCCCGTACGGCGTTCTTCGGGAGGTGGGGTGGTTTGACGGGGTGCTGGAGGGGCGTTTTGGATAGGGGCTAATAGGGGTGGGGGCAATCCGGAAAGGGTAAGGGAAGGGGTATACGGGATAGGGATAGGGACAAAATGGACGATGCGCATTGCATGGTCTTGGGAGGGGTCGTGGTACACTTGGGTAATGGGTCTGGGGAATGCGGGAAGGGGGTCGGGAGATTGCGGCGCAAGGGGTTGGGGACGGGTCACAGGGAATGGTGCTAGATGGGAATGGGACTGGGAAGTTGGTGCTGGATGGGGTTGGTGAGATGGTGCTGGAGGGGGCTGTGGTGCTGGATGAGGTTGGGGTTGAGGGACTGGTGCTGGAGGAGGCGGTGGATTCACCGGGACCTGCTGTTGCTCGCATGGCGCAGGCGGCTTTCCGTGGCCGACCTCGGCGCCTTGGAGGTCTCTCGCCACCGGCTCCCTCGTCTGGCTCCTTCCTCTTCCCCGTGGTTGCGGGGGCCTGTGCCGCGGGACGCTTTCGCCGTAGTGGCTTGGCGTCTCCGTCACATCCGCCCGGTACGGCACGTAACCCCGGTACCGATACCCTTCCGGACTCTTCTCCCTCTTCGGAAGCGTCCGTTGAGGCACCGGGGACGGTGGTGCTGGAGGTGTTGCTGGAGTGGGTAGCGCTGCTACGTTTTGGGGAGGCGGGTAGATCGGCGCCTCGCCCATCAGAGGTCGTCGAACTGCCGACGTTCCGCCTCTTCCTCCCCTTTCTCGTAGGCTGCTTCGCCGTTGTAACATCTGGAATAGAAATGGGATTGATATTTACCTTTCGGGGAGGAATGTATCGCTTAATATCCTCTATGGATATTTCAGTTCTTTTCTTTGTATCGTCATCTTCTACGATATAAACAGTAGGGGATTTAATTTCGACTACTGTTGCTGGACCTACAAATTTCGGAGCCTGTTTGGCTGCAAAATTTTCTTCTGCAGAAGATTGGACACGATTTAATCTAACTATTTTATCTCCTATCTGGTAAGTAATATCCCTTCTATTCCTGTTATAATATTTGGCTTGCCTAGCAGTGGCTTTATCCATATGATGTTTAACTAAATCGTGAAGAGCTGGAAGTCTCTTCATACGATCTGACCACTTTTCTGAGTCTTCAGGGAGGATAGGAATGGGATTCTCGAGGTGCTTTCGGATTAGGATGGATGGTTCCGGATTTCTACCCAAATTCATAAACGCTGGTGTTAATCATAGGCTTTAAATTACGGTTTACTCGCTCTACCGGATTCGCTTGGGGTCTATAAGGCGGTGTGGTAGTTTGTTTAATACCGTAAGCATCTAAGCGTTCAGACATTAATTTATTGGCAAATTCAGTCCCATTATCTGTCAACAAAAACTTAGGGCATCCCCATCGGTTTATGATCAAATCCTCAAAAGCTTGCCATACACTTTTAGCGTCTGCCTTTCTAAGTGGCTGAATTTCTACGTAACGAGTGAGTAAATCTTCAAAAACAATTACGTATCTGAAACCTCGTTTAGATTTTGGCTTCGGGCCCATAATATCGGCAGCCACAACTTTCCATGGTCCCTCGATATTTCTTTCGCCCATTAGCCCTGCCGGGGCCAATTGGCAACTTTTGTGGATTTGACATTCATGACACGATCGGACATAACAAGAGGTATCGTAAAAATAACCTGGCCAATAATAATAAGTCGCAAGACGTGCATAAGTTTTTTCTATGCCTAAATGTCCTGATTGAGGAGTATTATGGGCTTCAAAAAGAGCTTGGGGTCTGTTTGATGCTGGAAGAACTAATTTCCACGCATCCAAATCAGGGAACAATGGATCGACTAATGGGTTTGGACGATGTGCGTAAAGAAAACCACTCTCGATTTTAAAATCGGGATACTTAGCTGGAAATTTCCGTACGTTCTCCATTTTTCGTATGTACCATGGATCATCTATGTGAGTCGGAACTACAGCTGCTACTTCTGACTCTTCCTACGCTCTTGATAAAGCGTCCGGAACTTGATGCAAAGCACCTTTACGATGTACAAATTTGATATCGTAATTTTGTAGCGCTGTATTCCATCGTGACAGTCGGCCTGCAGGGTCTTTGAGATTATTTAACCATAAAAGACTAAAATGGTCTGTTATTACGGTAAACTGTTCTCCTTGAAGATACCGTTTAAGCCTATCTGCTGACCACAGAACCGCTAAACACTCTTTTTCAGTTACAGTGTAATTGCGTTCTGCTTTGGTCATTGTTCTACTCACATAGTAGATTGGATGTTCCTCCCATCAATTACCTGCGTAAGCACACCTGCTATCGCGTAATTGCTTGCGTCCGTCTGCAACGTAAAGGGTAATGTGAGATTGGCTCGTGCTAGAATGGGTGCTTGAATAAGGGATATTTTCAGTTTTTCAAAGGCTGTTTGTTGCTCTGCATCCCAGTGCCAACGAACACCTTTTCTAGTTAACTGAGTAAGGGGATTTTTTATTTCGGATAGATTCGGAATAAACCGGGAATACCATCCGATCATCCCTAGGAATCTGCGGAGTTGCTTGAGGTTTTTAAGTGCTGGATATTCGATTACGGGTTTAGTTTTGTCGGGATCAGTACACAGACCATGTTCATTTACAACATAACCAAGATATTTTACTTCGGCACAGCAAAATTCTGACTTATCTCGATTAAGTTGTAAATTCACTTCTTTTAACGCCTTCAGTACTTTACTTAACCAGAAAACATGATCTTTGAACGTTTGGGTTACAATAATTATATCGTCTAAGTACACGAAAACATGTGGTTCCCAATCTGGTTTGATTAGTTTTTCCATGATCTTTTGGAAAGTAGCTGGAGCGTTTGTTAAGCCGTAGGGCATTCTCTTGAAGTGGTGTAGTCCTCGTCCCGGTATGCCAAATGCAGTTATTTCTTTACTGCCTTCTTCCAGTAAAATCTGATGATAAGCTTGTGACAAATCTAATTTTGAGATATACTTTGCTCCTCTTAACTTATCTAGTATATCATCCATATTTTTTAATGGATAAGCAAATCTTTTTGTTACTTTATTGACCTGCCGATAGTCAATACAAAATCGGTATTTGCCGTCAGCTTTTGGTACTATTACTGGGCAACTACACCAAGGACTCTCTGATGGTTCTATTATGTCTTCTTTTAACATACGGTCTACCTCTTCTTGCCCTGCTTTCAACATCTTTGCTGAGTACTTCCTCATCCTTTGTCTTATAGGCTCGTGACCCTGGACATCTATTTTGTGGTAAGCCAAAGTTGTCGCACCAAGTGTTTTCGGGGTTTTCGGGATAAGACTGTCTAGGACCTTTTTTATTTCTTTTTCCTCTTCTTCTGACGCTTGACGAAGGCCATCTATACTAGCTAGTGCTGGAAGGTAGCTGGGATCTTGCCCATAGGGATAAAAATGATGAACTTCCCCTGCTGGTGTCCACCATGTGTCGTTTCCGAAGTCTATCTTGAGTTCAAATAAACGTTTGAAATCAATTCCCAAGATACATTCCTACTGCAGTCCATCTGCTACTCGGAAAGGTAAGGTCTTCTCAATTCCATAACCTATATACTAACCTAGATACTAACCGTTACGTCTAATTTTCCTTCCACAGGAACTGATATCCCATTGGCTACGCTTACGGCGCCCTTGCAAGGTTTAAATTTCCCGCTAAACTGTTTTCCTAAACCTTTTCCTATATAGGAATAAACAGATCCGGCGTCTAAAAGTCCTATCATCTTTCTTCCGTTTAGTTCTATCGAGAAAAACAAGCTAGGCTCAAGCTTACCTAACGGATGCCTTTGGATGAGTGAATCTGGTGATAAGACAGCGGTTGAAAACATATTTTCTTCTACGCTGTTATTCGACTTATCTCCCGATTCATCCGACAGTTTAATTATTTTTACCGTTGGTGCTGGAGAGGAATTTTTCCTTTTCTTTTTGGGTGCTGGATGGGAATTTTCTTGGGTTGTGGAGGGTGCTAGAGAGGAATTTTTCCTTTTCTTTTTGGGTGCTGGATGGGCTTTTCCGGTATTCATAATTGGTGCTGGAGAGGAAATTTTTAATCTTTTTGGATTCATGGAACCTGTTTTCTTTCTCTTATTTGGATTTGCTGGAAATTTGGTAGTTTTGGAGTCTACTATAACGTTTTCTACCAAGGAGGACACAACGACTCCTACTGGTTCCTCCGCGAGTCGTTTCCCGCCGGTCTAGGAACTTTACATGCGGGACAATTCCGCTTCAGTGTGTTTTTCCTACCACACCCTCTGCAAGAATTGTCTGGGCAATCATAGGACCAATGACCTGTGATGCCGCATGTGTGGCAAGTGTCTGTTTTCTTATTCCTTGTTTTGCCATTATTTTCCGTAGTGGGGCTATCTGTTCCGTTTTCCTGTTTTCCATTATTACCATTTCCAGCTGGGGCTTGTTTGTTTTTCTCATTTGGCCCTTTTCCATTTTGATTTGTTCCGTTTCGCTTTTTATTGTAAGATTTTCTATTATTTCCTTTGGGGTTATACGACGGGAGGTTTGAGGGTGCTGGAGGTTGCTGTAAGGCGGCAGCAGGTGCCTCTTCGTGCGTAGTGCTTGCATCACTGGCATTCCCAGCGATTGCAGCAGTTTTACCAGACTTTTTTTATTTTTACTGGTTCGTACGCGGAGTTGAAGAGTTGCTCGTCGTCTTCTACTGGCGGAGGTCTGTAGAGTGTGTCTTGGCGTTTGCGTGCTTCTTCCTTCTTTCCTAGCAACTGCAATTCCAAAAACGATGAAAATTGGTCTTTGTCGATTCTTCGCCTATAATCTGGATGTAGAATATCGTATGTGATCGCTAATTGTTCGCCAAGGGGCATTGGAGGCTTTAACTGATCCAATAAGTTACGGAATTTCGAAAGATATGTCGAAATATCTTCTTGCGGTCCCTGTGTTCTTACCATTATCCTTTTTCTTACTTGATATTGTAAGTCTTCTTTACAATATTGGAGTCTGAATGCTTGTTGAAAGTCTTCCAATATCAACCAATTGCGATGTTCTCTGCGAAACCAACACCAGACATCTTCATCCAGTACTACTGGCAATGACCTAGTGATGTCATCCATAGTCAATTGGTATGAGCGTGCACATTCCGTCAAATTTACTAGGAATGACTCTGGATCGTTCCTTTTATCACCTTTAAATTCAATATGCCATTGTTTTAGAATTTCGCTGACACGTTTTTCTCTTTGGAAGGTCGAATTATCCAAAAGTGATCCTTCTCGCCTGGTGCTTGACTGGGGGTAGGGTTGGGAATAATTGTAGGGATATTGTCTAAAATTCTTTTGTGATGGTGCTGGAGGAATATTATATTGGGATTGTGGCATAACTGGAGGCTGTCGTTCGAGGTTAGGATTAGATGAACTAGTATAATTTCGTGGGAATTGCTGGACGGTTCTAGGATTTTCCTGTTGCTGGAAGGAATTGTTTTGGGTGTAAGAAGGCTGCTGGATCGGTTCACGCTGATCGTAATACTGTCGTTCATTTCCTATTCGGTACCTCGTTTCGTTCGAACTACTCGTTGCAGGTATTGGTCTTTCACCATTTCTCGTGAATTCATCACTAAATCTCACTCCTTGTGTCCTATTACCCGCCTGAGTGTAGATTGGAAATGTTCTATTCTCCAGATCTTCCTCCGTTATTTGTGGAACATGTGATTCATGGCTTTGAACATTTTGCGGAAGATTGATTGTATTTGGATTTCTCGGCCTCGGAGTTGGTGGTGATCTCATGTTATCTGTGTTTGTGTTAGTTGCCACAAACTGTCTAATTTGCAAATACGATGTTTGATCATATCCGCCTGCATTTCCCGAATTAAAACTCGCACTTAAAAATTGTCTATCTTGAAATCTAAATTGAACCTGATCTGCCGCGTTTAGTTCATTTTGTCTATGTTCTATCACATTTCCGTGTGCTGGATGTTGGGTGGATTGCGCGCATGGGAGATTAATACTATTACTATGTAAATTATAATTATTATCTGGGTGCTGGAAGGGTTCTGACGTTGAAGTGGGCAATGGGAAGTTCAAATGTAATCTAACATTAGCATTTGTCGTTACCACATTTTCTCCGCCAATCAGTGCTGTCGAATTCCGCGAATTGTTGAAAGTTAACGGATCTGCATATGGTCCCAATGTTTGACCTGTCGGCAATTGCCCATGAATACGTGGGTAAGCACCACTGTGCACTTCCATGTTATCCAATGGTACCGTAGGATTTCCCGCTGTAATTCCCCTACTTACTGGCCTCATGATGGACGGATTCCTCCATGTGCCAGCTAAGTAATTTTCCCCTTCCGAGGTTAAATTCAAATTTCTATTACCGGGTATATCCAATGGAACGAAATTCGCCTTGTCTACTTCAGGATCCCAATATGCCGCCGCTAACCCGAAACATTTCCGTGTTTCATATCTTTCTACTCGATTCCTTATATTATACATGGAATCTGTGGCGTTTAAATTTTTTAGATCGGCATATTGTAGTATTTCTTGGTTACTACAATGAAAAACATTTGCCGTATCCGCTGGATGCCCTCTTCCAACGATAACCTAGTATAATCCTCCTCTGCCAACGTATGCAGAGTCAAACTTCCATTTAGTTCTGACATTTTGAGGATTTCTTAGGACACGTAAATTAATTCACGCTATTACGTCAAAAAAGAAAAAATTTTAATACTAAGTGCAGCTCAATACACCTTGTAGTGAATCAAAAAAAAATTAAATTTATTTCTAAAACAGCTCAATTGTAGCTTAATTTCTTAAAAAAAACAAAATTTTGACTTAATAATTAATTAAAATTATGCAAGCATAAAAATTATCAAATTGCTTTAATTTTAAGCAAACTAATTTATGAGCAAGCCAATAAAAAATAGATAACAAAACTAATTTTAGCTACTAAGCAATTAAAATTATACAATACACGAACAAGTCAGTATTGTTAATTTAAGCGCACAGAATGCCAAAAGCAAAAAAAAAATTGTTAAATTATTTTGTCGATACTGTTATGACCAAAATTTATCAACAAAAACTAATTAAGTACCTACGCAAGAATTCACAACAACTAACTGAGTGAAAGGCAGCGTATATATAAGTAATGATTTACAAGCCAAGCTTGAAATATTTAAGCGTATTGGGTATATATGGGTATATATGGGTGCTTGATGGGTTACGAACTCTTAAAAAGATATATATACAATGCAAATATATAGTGAAATGTTACTTGGTTAATGCAATTTCAAAATTAATAAGCGTACAGCAATTAAATGCTGGACGGTTCTAGGATTTTCCTGTTGCTGGAAGGAATTGTTTTGGGTGTAAGAAGGCTGCTGGATCGGTTCACGCTGATCGTAATACTGTCGTTCATTTCCTATTCGGTACCTCGTTTCGTTCGAACTACTCGTTGCAGGTATTGGTCTTTCACAATTTCTCGTGAATTCATCACTAAATCTCACTCCTTGTGTCCTATTACCCGCCTGAGTGTAGATTGGAAATGTTCTATTCTCCAGATCTTCCTCCGTTATTGTGGAACATGTGATTCATGGCTTTGAACATTTCGCGGAAGATTGATTGTATTTGGATTTCTCGGCCTCGGGGTTGGTGGTGATCTCATGTTATCTGTGTTTGTGTTAGTTGCCACAAACTGTCTAATTTGCAAATACGATGTTTGATCATATCCGCCTGCATTTCCCGAATTAAAACTCGCACTTAAAAATTGTCTATCTTGAAATCTAAATTGAACCTGATCTGCCGCGTTTAGTTCATTTTGTCTATGTTCTATCACATTTCCGTGTGCTGGATGTTGGGTGGATTGCGCGCATGGGAGATTAATACTATTACTATGTAAATTATAATTATTATCTGGGTGCTGGAAGGGTTCTGACGTTGAAGTGGGCAATGGGAAGTTCAAATGTAATCTAACATTAGCATTTGTCGTTACCACATTTTCTCCGCCAATCAGTGCTGTCGAATTCCGCGAATTGTTGAAAGTTAACGGATCTGCATATGGTCCCAATGTTTGACCTGTCGGCAATTGCCCATGAATACGTGGGTAAGCACCACTGTGCACTTCCATGTTATCCAATGGTACCGTAGGATTTCCCGCTGTAATTCCCCTACTTACTGGCCTCATGATGGACGGATTCCTCCATGTGCCAGCTAAGTAATTTTCCCCTTCCGAGGTTAAATTCAAATTTCTATTACCGGGTATATCCAATGGAACGAAATTCGCCTTGTCTACTTCAGGATCCCAATATGCCGCCGCTAACCCGAAACATTTCCGTGTTTCATATCTTTCTACTCGATTCCTTATATTATACATGGAATCTGTGGCGTTTAAATTTTTTAGATCGGCATATTGTAGTATTTCTTGGTTACTACAATGAAAAACATTTTGCCGTATCCGCTGGATGCCCTCTTCCAACGATAACCTAGTATAATCCTCCTCTGCCAACGTATGCAGAGTCAAACTTCCATTTAGTTCTGACATTTTGAGGATTTCTTAGGACACGTAAATTAATTCACGCTATTACGTCAAAAAAGAAAAAATTTTAATACTAAGTGCAGCTCAATACACCTTGTAGTGAATCAAAAAAAAAATTAAATTTATTTCTAAACAGCTCAATTGTAGCTTAATTTCTTAAAAAAAACAAAATTTTGACTTAATAATTAATTAAAATTATGCAAGCATAAAATTATCAAATTGCTTTAATTTTAAGCAAACTAATTTATGAGCAAGCCAATAAAAATAATAACAAAACTAATTTTAGCTACTAAGCAATTAAAATTATACAATACACTAACAAGTCAGTATTGTTAATTTAAGCGCACAGAATGCCAAAAGCAAAAAAAAATTGTTAAATTATTTTTGTCGATACTGTTATGACCAAATTTATCAACAAAAACTAATTAAGTACCTACGCAAGAATTCACAACAACTAACTTGAGTGAAAGGCAAGCGTATATATAAGTAAATGATTTACAAGCCAAGCTTGAAATATTTAAGCGTATTGGGTATATATGGGTATATATGGTGCTTGATGGGTTACGACTCTTAAAAAGATATATATACAATGCAAATATATAGTGAAATGTTACTTGTTAATGCAATTTCAAATTAATAAGCGTCCAGCAATTAAATATTACTATCTTAACACTGTATATCTGTATATACACTTGGTTGGCTATCGTTCTCAATATTTGAAGGGTCCTATTTTGTTCAAAAATAAATTAAATTGAATATAATTTTGGTGGCTAAAGGTTCTAATTAACTGAAAGAATGGTTATTTATAATAAAATCTCAATTTAATTGTAAACAAAAATTTTCACAAAAATTACTTGTTGAGTAAATCAAGTAACTGCGATATTTGCTATTTGTCCCTTGAATTTATTACTACAGGGTACAATATTAACTTTGACTGCTAATATTTAACAATAATTAATTGTAATAAACTTAAATAAAAACATTTTCCTTACTTTTCTTTTTCTAAGTGGAGAACGTAGCTTGAAATGAAAATTTACTAAGTACTTACTCGTACTCCAAAATTCTCTTACTCATATAACTTTGAACATAGTTTAATTTCACAAACTTCAAAAAGCCTTTAAACAAAATCAAATATTTTGGAGCTAGAAGGGAATCAAACTAAATGCAAAATTTATATTTTTAAAGGGAAAAATATAACTATTGCTGTTATATACAAAAAGAACAATATGCAGAAAAAAATTTCAAACCAAATAATATGGAATAGACTCACCGAATTTTGTAGATAATTCACTAATAACAACAATTTCTATTAACCAAACTTGAATTTATTGCAAAAATCAAAATCTGGTTACACGTGGTCGAAACAAAATGGCCGTCCAAAACCACTTTCGACGCTTCCTTTGTGTGTGCGCAATATGGCGGATTAATACTTGAAGAAATCCCGAAGTCCACGATCACAATTTTTTTCGGATCAAAAAGTCACGGTCGCCATGTGACGTGTCCACTGGGAATTAGAGTGGAGTCACGGTTAAAACACAAATTAAACAACTTCGTTAAAAGGAGATTGCAGGTTTATTGCACTTAACGTGCTCGTAAGTATTACACGGCAAAGCAGCGGCTTTGCCGTTCCAAATTGCCAGTCACGTTGGCCGCGGTCGCTCGCGTTCGCGCGATTGCGGGCCGTCCCGCACCTAACCACGCATCGCGCACACACACTTAAAGGAAGCTGGATTTGGGAGGAAGGAGCACGGCTCACCTGGACGCTCGTCTCCTGGATCCCTCGGACACACACGTGGTTTATAAAATTGCTGTATTGCGGGTTACACGATCGGTGGTCGGTCGCAGTCTGTCGAATATCGGCACGCACGAAGCAAGAGAGTTTTTCCTCGGCGTATTGCGCAGGCGCGCCTACTCTCGCGTCTCGAGTCGTGCACGCTCGGCTCAGTTCGTACTGGCCGCTCGGGCCGTGATTTCGCTGCCTCGACGGAGATGTCGTCGACGACGTTGACTTCGTGGTGCTGGATGGCGATTGAGTAACTGCAGCCCTGCTGAGAATACTATCTGCGAGGTAAGCGTTTAAATCGTTCCTTATTACCTCGATTTTAAGCTAAATCGAGCCCCTCGAGTTTCTTTATTGCAGGTGCCGTATGTTATCAATACGGGATCTTCGGCTCGGAGTGTCCGGACAGCTGGAGCACATCGGCGTCTCATAACAGCCCTCAGTGAGCGGAGCCAGGCAGCGGTGAATCGTTTGTTTGTGTCTGCCATAACCTCACTAGACATGTCATCTCCTTTCCTTTTGGCCCTGCTGACATACCTGGGAGAAGCTATGCCTGGTTATAGCTTCTCCATCCTCGTTCCTTAGTAGTCGACCAACTTGGTAATTAATTACCGTTTCAGGTACTCTGATTGGCAGTACACCGTGGCTTGAGCGCAAGGGCGCTACCTCATTCCAAGGCCTGGAGTCTTCACCTGGGCTGCTCAACCTCGTAGGCTTCTCTTGGGTGCTGGAGAGGGCAATCAAGGCTGGATGGGACCTGGGGATATGGTACGGGTCATTACTGGTGCTGGAGAAGACATAAGGATGCTGGATCAACGGAGCAGTGTGTGTGTGTGTGCAATTGTGCGCAGTCAGGAGTCGCATCTCCTTTGCTTCGGGTTCTCCTGCTTACTACGCACTGTAAGCCTATATCGGTTTCACACATTCGCATATGTGTGTCTAATAGGACTTAATTGGTATGTATAGCACGCTTACTTCGCATACCCGTGAAAAAATGATTGCATGTAGAATGCATGTAAAACACATGTATGCTACATGTGGTCAGATGCATGTAATCTACATGTGTTTTGTGACCGATTTCTGCATCTATAGTTCATCAATAAAGGTGTAGTTTTCGTGTTCCGTTGATGTAGATGAGGTGTAAATGTAGTGTAGATGTACACAAAATTAATCTCATTCATGATGCATTTTCACGTTATATATATATCAAACTTCATGAAAACTACATCTTTATTAACGTACATCATATATATGAAATAAGTGTATTTTACATGAATTCTTCATATAAGTTCTTTAAGAAACATTTACATGCATTTTACATACATTTTGCATGTAACTTGTTAAAAAATGAATTTTACGTCAATGTAAATGCTTTTAATTTATTAAAAAAATAGAACATATTATAACTTTATATAACGTAAGTAATAACATTTACGAAATCAATAATGAGGTTTTTTTCGATATTTATCATTTTCTCTTGATTTTGATCTTTCTTTGGCTTTTCTATCGAAATGATACTTTCACCTTTTATGTGTCTCATAATATCCTTCTCTTTTTCTTGAATCTTTTCTTCCTTTTTCGCTTAAAGGTTTCTTTTCGATTAATCCTTCTATTTTAACTTTGTTTGCATCTTTGTTCCTCCTTTTCTACATATTTTTCTTTACTTTTACTCTCAATAATTATTTTTTCGTAAATAAATTATAATTGATTACTTTCTTCTTTTAGGATAGTCTGATTGCGGGTATCTGGAAATAAAAAACCAAACACAAAGTATCGAAATATTTTTTTTTATATTTAAAACAACGGAAAAGAATTTATGGCAGCAAGAAAATTTTCGATACAGAAAATTTAAGGTTAATAGGTTATGAGACCTATAACCAAGTCGTATTATTAAATCTGAAAGACTTTTATATTTTTAAAGACTTATCTGAGTAATCTGGTATCAATCATCTTCATAATTTAGACCTGGTGCTTTAACTCCGACGAAGATTTTATTAGCATCCGCAGCGGCAGCGCAAACAAATTCTCAAAGTCCGTCACACTGAATTTGCATCGATGCGAAGTCAAACACAATGAAGTTGCATAAACATATACTTGCATCTTTATTAGTTTAACGTTTGACTTCGCATCGATGCAACTTCAGTGTGACGGACTATGAGAATTTGTTTGCGCTGCCGCTGCGGATGCTAATAAAATCGTCGGAATTAAAGCACCAGGTCTAAATTATGAAGATGATTGATACCAGATTACTCAGATAAGTCTTTAAAAATATAAAAGTCTTTCAGATTTAATAATACGACTTGGTTATAGGTCTCATAACCTATTAACCTTAAATTTTCTGTATCGAAAATTTTCTTGCTGCCATAAATTCTTTTCCGTTGTTTTAAATATAAAAAAAAATATTTCTTATACTTTGTGTTTGGTTTTTTATTTCCAGATACCCGCAATCAGACTATTCTAAAAGAAGAAAGTAATCAATTATAATTTATTTACGAAAAAATAATTATTGAGAGTACAAGTAAAGAAAAATATGTAGAAAAGGGGGAAAAAAGATACAGACAAAGTTAAAATAGAAGGATTATTCGAAAAGAAACCTTCAAGCGAAAAAGGAAGAAAAGATACTGAGGCTAAGAAGAAGGAAAAGGAAATAATTAGAAAAAGACCAAAAAGATCAAGAGAGGATAGTAGAGAACATTCAAGAAAAAGAGAAAAATATTATGAGACACATAAAAGGTGAAAGTATCATTTCGATAGAAAAGCCAAAGAAAGATCAAAATCAAGAGAAAATGATAAATATCGAAAAAAACCTCATTATTGATTTCGTAAATGTTATTACTTACGTTATATAAAGTTATAATATGTTCTATTTTTTTAATAAATTAAAAGCATTTACATTGACGTAAAATTCATTTTTTAACAAGTTACATGCAAAATGTATGTAAAATGCATGTAAATGTTTCTTAAAGAACTTATATGAAGAATTCATGTAAAATACACTTATTTCATATATATGATGTACGTTAATAAAGATGTAGTTTTCATGAAGTTTGATATATATATAACGTGAAAATGCATCATGAATGAGATTAATTTTGTGTACATCTACACTACATTTACACCTCATCTACATCAACGGTACACGAAAACTACACCTTTATTGATGAACTATAGATGCAGAAATCGGTCACAAAACACATGTAGATTACATGCATCGACTACATGTAGCATACATGTGTTTTACATGCATTCTACATGCAATCATTTTTTCACGGGTAGTAAGCTTAACAGGTGCTATACTATACCTTGTCTCGCTAGTTTATTTCTAAGTGACATGTAGTATAACTACAATGTCACAATATATATATATTTTAAAATTGTTTTTTCAAGAATACATAATATATGTATTTTTTCCGTGCGCAAAAAAAAAGTTGTGAACATAACATGAAAGAATGTGTATTTGTTTACTCATTCTTGATAAAACTCATAAAATTTTTAAACGTATACTCAATAATGATAACGGATCTAAAATTCAATGTAATGCTTTAAATACAGATGCAAAATTGTTTGAAGATGAAATAAATATTAATCAAGTATAACATACACTTTTCCAAATATCCATATAATATATACAATGGGTTAAAAATTAAATATATTAATTATTGCATTTTTAAGATAATTCTATTTTTATACTTATTTATATTTTAATTACACCTTTTTATAAGTAATTTATACTCCATAATAGTTTTCTGCAATTGAAAGTAATCAAATCAAAAACACCTTTCAAAAAGGTGTCAAAACCCGCAAGTATATGTGTTATTCTAATCAAACCTTGAAAATTGTTATCTGATAAATAAAATTGTTATCTGTCTGATAAATTTTAAAGTATAAGATAAAAATATCTTTGATTCTAATTCCCATATTTTCTCTACTTATTTATATTTTTATTACACCTTTTCTATATCTAACTTATATTCCATAATATTTTTCTGCAATTGAAAGTATTCAATTCGAAAACACCTTCCAAGAAGGTGTCAAAACCCGTAAGTATTGTGCTATTCTAATCAACCTTTGAAAATTGTTATCTGATAAATAAATTCTGCAATTCAATCTGACATTGTTATCTGATAAATAAATAATTTTAATTTCTAACTACCTTATTTTATCTATTTCTTTGAATTTTAATGAAACATTTTTATAAATATTACGAAAATTTCGTATAAAAAATTTCTGCAATTGAAAGAATTGAAATCAAACTGAAATCGACAAGTATTTTGAATCGTACCATAAATTTATATTTTATATAAACATTTTTATATATATTACTTAAACTTCGGAAAAAGTTTCTGCAATTGAAAGCACTGAAATCAAACTGTAATCGACAAGTATTTTGAACCATGCAAAAATTTCTACCAATCTGAATACAGATTTTTTTATATGAAAAGTATCTTACACTATTATTTTTCATTTCTGGCCCTCACATGTTTTACAGTAATAAATAAATAATATTCTAATGATATTAATTTGTGCAAAATTAATTTCTGCAATACTAATAAAATGGACATTTCTTTTTTATTCTTTTAAATAATAAAATAATACTTATTGCACGACCGTTGGTTAAACGCTTAATTCATATATGTGTTAATTCTGACTATATTAACTGATGTTACATTTTATAAATAATTACATACATCTTAGCTTTTATCTTATAAATTAATTAATTAATTGGTAAAATCATGTAGATTGTATATCCTTAGTTAAGTGAAATAATAATTATTTTACATAACTGCTAAGAAAAACTTGCTAATCAGCGACGGAGGTTATACGATGTCTTGGTGAAGAAATCACTTGTTGAAAATACAGTCGCTAGAGGTGCTTGTATCAATCGGCCGGGGCCGGGAATCAAACCTGGGACCTCCAGATTACGAGTCTGTCGCCCTACCGACCAAGCCATCGCAGGCCTCTTTTAGGAACTTTATTAGATAAAAATAATGATGTCTATTTTATCATTGGTGATGTAGGATATTAAAATTGCCAGATAGTATTGCAATATTTATATATTATTACTCATTGCAGTTTCTTTACGGTATTATATACTTTCATAAATGTAAAGGAATACATTAGTAAGTCAGAATTAACACATATATGAAGCGTTTAACCAACGGTCGTGCAATAAGTATTATTTTATTATTTAAAAGAATAAAAAAGAAATGTCCATTTTATTAGTATTGCAGAAATTAATTTTGCACAAATTAATATCATTAGAATATTATTTATTTATTACTGTAAAACATGTGAGGGCCAGAAATGAAAAATAATAGTGTAAGATACTTTTCATATAAAAAAATCTGTATTCAGATTGGTAGAAATTTTTGCATGGTTCAAAATACTTGTCGATTACAGTTTGATTTCAGTGCTTTCAATTGCAGAAACTTTTTACGAAGTTTAAGTAATATATATAAAAATGTTTATATAAAATATAAATTTATGGTACGATTCAAAATACTTGTCGATTTCAGTTTGATTTCAATTCTTTCAATTGCAGAAATTTTTTATACGAAATTTTCGTAATATTTATAAAAATGTTTCATTAAAATTCAAAGAAATAGATAAAATAAGGTATTTAGAAATTAAAATTATTTATTTATCAGATAACAATGTCAGATTGAATTGCAGAATATATTTATCAGATAACAATTTTCATAGTTTGATTAGAATAGCACAATACTTGCGGGTTTTGACACCTTCTTGGAAGGTGTTTTCGAATTGAATACTTTCAATTGCAGAAAAATATTATGGAATATAAGTTAGATATAGAAAAGGTGTAATAAAAATAGATGTTATATTTAATTAATAAAGTACTTGAAATTAAGCATATAGAAGTGTCAAAAATAATTTGTATGCGAGTGTGTGTGTGTCTATATATATATATATTGTTGCGTATGGAGAAGGTGATAGGAGAGGACCGAATAAAAAATTGATCGGACGCCGGGACTCGAACCGAGGATCCGCGAGTTTCCAGTCACGAGACCTAACCACTAGGCCACCGTCCGCGATTTCTTGTTGTAGTTGCATTCGTCATGATATTTCGCGTTTCGGTCATCCTACACCGTTCTCACACACGCGCCGATCCGCGCGTCGATGTTACGTACGTAACAATATATATATACCCTATAATATATATATTATTTAGATAAAAAATTTAATTTAGGTAATAAAATGCTAATTATTTGGCTAACAGATGCCCAAATATCATCGATTTTCAGCTATTATATTAAATCTCCATATTATAGCCAATAGTATGACTTTTAATAACCAATTAATAGTAAAAAAATTATGAAAGCTGTTCATTTCAAATCAGTTTGCATTTTATTGCCAAATAATGCTGAATTTTTGTTAACAAGTTTTCGCTATTTCAATGGTTAAAAAAAACGTTACATTTTGGTTATAAAAATGGCTATAACAAATAGCCATTACTTGGGTGTTGAGTTACACGCTATAGCCAAAAAATGCCATTATAATGTTTAGGTTTTCTACTAGGGTTTATACAATTTTTATATGACCGATTTTTTATAAAAACTATATAAAATGTATTTTATAAAAATTTTATAAAAAATTTATAAATTATTTTCCCTTGGGTCCCATTTGAATTTCTGTAAAAATTTTGTTTCTTTAAATTACCATAAATTTTTACAAAATTGTAGGCCATAAAAAAGCTACAGACCGATTTAAAGGTATTGCTTCAAGCTTTTTTTAGCCTTTTGGATAAAAAATAAATTGGGGCGTACTTACACTTTTTTTAAGTTGAATATTGACATGTAGTTTATGTGACATTGACCTTGAGATTTGAAATTCTAACCTATAAGGATAAATTCTAAACATGATTAGCAACAAATGTTACGTATAATGTTATATAGTAATAGTTGATAAATTTTAAGTTACATAGATTCCAGTATCTAAAACTGTTTTTCTGTTTTCTGGAAAATATTTCTTGTATATGTACTCAAAATTTGGTACCTTTTAAAATTTTGATCGGACCACTTCACGTGGAATGTACCATATATATATATATATATATATATATATATATATATATATATATATATATATATATATTCATCAACGACAAATTTCAATTTATATGATACAATTACCAATAAACTATTTTCAGTGCGATTGAATTTTTAATTATAATCTATAAATTTTATTAATAAAACATTATATAACAAAAACTTAATCGCCTATATTAAAATATAAGTTTATTAAAGGAATTAAGAAAGAATTAAGATATAGTAATACAAATACTTGGAAAATTAATATTGTGTTTGATTGTAGTAATATTCATTTTCTCTAAATTTACGTCTTTTGAAACAATTTAAAAATTGTAAATATTTAATAAAGATATATATAAATGTGCTGAATTATGTCTACTACAGATCTCGAACGAAAAAATTTAATTTGATAAATGTGAAATTTAGCTCTGTGAACAATGTTTTATCCGTGAATTTTCCTTTACGCGCCCCAATTTCTATTTCCAGTCTCTCAATTATTTATTTAGAAAATATATACATCTTCGATAAATAATAAATTTATTTTACAATCAAATTTGTCGCTTGATTTTTTATCGTTTAAAAATAATGATATACTTATTCTACTATGGGGATAGCTTCATTATTATATGTCAGATAAAGATCTGAAAATATATATATATATCAAATTTTCATTCTTTTAATGTATTTTTTTAACATGATTCTACTTTTGCTAAGAATTAGTTCTAAAGATTTCTATAAATTTTAGAATAGATCTTCAGTAGGTTTATTTATAATACTACGCGTGAAGAGCACATTTTTATTAAGAATTGTATGCTACGCCATCTGTAACGATAAAATGCAGACGCTCATCTTGAAACACTGGCACTTCCACTTTGTGTCAAGATCAGTAAACATCGAAACAGTCGTACTTTAAATAATGGTAAGTCAGATTAATTATTTTCATACAAATACACGCTTTTAAAGTATTTTAACGCAGCTCATATGTTTTATCGATTATTACAAAGTATATTTTATTCCACTTAATAAATTATTTGGTAATTTACTTTTATTTATTAGAAATTTAATATTTTTATTTTTAGGCAGATCTTTCTTCAAAGGACGTAGAAAGTGAGTATCAATTTATATTAAAGAAGATAATTAAATATCAATATTTTTTATATTTTTTGTTTTTGATGTCAATGATTTCATATTTTGACAAATTATGCAATATATTATATCATAGACAGCATAACTGTAAACGCAAAAACATTATCTTTTAATATTTATATATCAATAATAATGTTGATTATTTATTATTATTAATTTCTGCTTTATACACTGAATTACATGAAAATGTATATCTTTACATGTACAAATTACTCAGAAAAAATATAGATGGCAATCAATTTACTTCATTACTGAATTCTATTTTTTTATTAAGTGCTTTTTGCATAATAAATTATACATTATATAGATGGTATGTATACTTCTATAAAGACTGGAAAGATTTAAAACAAATTACAAGCAATATTTTATGAAGTACATAATAAAACAGTTTTTATGCGGAAATAATCCGTGTCCATCATCATATTAAATTTTATGCTTTAAAATGTTAGTTTAGCGTATTTATATTACTATAATTATGTTACAGCTGCTAATTCCTTTCAAATAGGATATAATTGTAACATTTATAATATTGGAAAGTTTATTTAATGACTTTATTTAGATCATAGATTAGATATTAAAAATAGATCGCGCAGTATATTCGAATAAGGTAACCCAGTAGTAGTGTAATTTGATCTCGTGCTCAGATGTTCTCAAATTAGAGAGAAAATGTTTTCCAAAAATAAAATTCTGGATACTTATATACTTTACAAATGTTATCTGCATGACACATCATTGCTATTGCCAAAATACAATCCATATTAATGAATTGAGAGTCAAGAATGCTATCAATTTCGTGAAATTTTATGCAACATTAAAACAAAATAATAATAATTATAAAGACTTATTATAAAGAAGTATATAATATATATTAAAAATTGATTTGTTAAAATGTTTTGTAAATTCTCCATAAAGGAAGGACGTAAAGGATAGTAGAAAAATCAGTTTGATTGCAGATACTTGTAATATTTATATTATCATCCATTTTTGTAACTTTTGCCCTTTATAATTATCTTTTTTCTTCTTTTCATAGTTTTTACATTATATTGTCTTTACATAGTCATTGCCTTTAAATCATTTGTTAAGATTTAGTAAATTATTATAAAATTTTAGACACAGAATAAAAAAAGTAAATAAATACACAATAATTTAATGAATAATATCTTTCCTTAAAATTACTTTTATATAAAAATAACTATCTAGCAAGTATGAGTTTTTTATTAAAAATATTTTTTTAGATAAAACATTATTGTATCAGAATATTTTTATTTCAATGGTTTTTAAGTAATTAATATCTTTATTCTCCTCAAACCCTATAATATCATGTCATCCCCTAGTAGAAAGTTGAATCTAAGAACTAGGAATTAAACATTAGTATTAAATATCTTTTGATTAAACATTTTTTCAAGCATTTTTTGGACACTTAATAGAATGACCATAACCTCAAAACATTCGAATAATATTTCCAACTTGCCGGTATCAGTAAATTTCAAAATTCCCATAGTTTTGAATGGGTTTTTAACGTTTTTGTCTGATTTATAACTAATTTCTGTTATATTATAAATGCGATTTTATTACATTTTTCACTTGTTCATTTTTAATAGACATTTATACAGCATATAACTAGACTCAAATTTGATCTATGTTTATAAGCTACAAATTAGCTCAAAACAAAATATAAGTTATATTTTAGTCTATTTAATGGTTAAAAATTGAGAGAAAAAGCGTTTCACCGGGAGGATAAAAATGGGCACATTTTTTGCCTATTTTTCCCCCATTTCTTGACCATTCTATTTAGAATATCTATTTATTACCTATTTAATGAAATACGATTTCTATCATGCCCTATTTTTGATTAAAAACTAACAATAAACAATATATAGTACTTATATAATTAAATTTATTTTTGTGTATGTTCATACTAATATTTCTTTTAGTAAAAATGTATAAATTATATTATATTAACATATAATTTATTATATATAGTCAAGTATTCTTTTTAATGAATAATTAATTTTATAAAATATATTGATTACTAAGTTTATACAATTTATGTAATATAAATTAATAATTTAAATTTTAGTAATACGTACTGTTATAACAATTTTTATATATTTTGTACAATAAATATATTTATTATCATATATTATATATATTAATGTTTTTTTAACAATAATTTTAGTAGTAATATTAAATATGTTTCTATAATAATCTACTGCACAAATATTACCTCGTACAGACTCCCCGCGTAAACGTATAAACTATTGCCAAGATATTGCAGGGATATGAGCAATAGTTATTGCAAACATATTGCCAATAAAACGCCAAACCTCATCCTGCCGCATGTTGGCAATATATTGGCAATAGTTACTATCTAACCACTTCCAAACTATCGCCAACATATTGTTAAAAATTGAATCGGCACTTAGCTAGATTAAGGTAAAATTATAAAAATTTAAAAAAAAAGTTTATCAGCTCCGGGAATTGAACCTTCGATCTTTAGATCCGGACGCTTATACTTTACCACTGAGCTATTTTGTTATTTGGTCTTTAAGAGTTAATTACAGGTTATAACTAACTGTTGAAAATACGATTAAAAAATTTTCTAAGTCCAATCTTCATTAATGATATTTAATTTGATCAAATTCTAAATTAATTATTATTTGATTTAATAAAATTTGGACTTAAATTTTTCAGTCAAATTTTTAACTGTTACTTATAACCTGTAATTAACTCTTAAAAACCAAATAACAAAATAGCTCAGTGGTAAAGTATGAGCGTCCGAATGTAAAGATCGAAGGTTCATTGCAATTCCCGGGACTGAAACATTTTTTTTAATTTTTTTTAAATTTATCTTATCTATAGCTGAGTGTCGATTCAATTTTTAACTTTGTTTATTACAATAATAAGAAATAAAAAATTTAACAAATTGCCAATATGTTGGCGATAGTTTGGAAGTGGTTGGATAGTATAACTATTGCCAATATATTGCCAACATGCGGCAGGATGAGGTTTGGCGTTATATTGGCAATATATTGCCATTATTTTTTTATTGATTCGGCGATATATTGGCAATATGTTTGCAATAACTATTGCTCATATCCCTGCAATATCTTGGCAATAGTTTATATTTTTACGCGGGTCTGCAATACAAATTATTTTTATTATATTTCACACTCGGTGAATTTATAATTTATAATATAATACATTAAATAGTGCACTCGAATATAATATTTATATATATGTGCGTGTACTTCAAAATTAAAAAATTAGATTTATATAATTAAAACTAAATATTTTATTCTAAGTAATCTTAAATTAATTACTTTAAAGTACATTTTTTTAAACTGAAATTTGCTATGTAAATAATCAGAAATGGTTTGTTAAAAATAAATTATTTTTATTTTAAACTAAAATGTAGAATATAAGAGTATTCCTTTTTTATTAATTTGAACTACAATAATACCTGCACCATTCGTTTGCCATAAAATATTTCATAGCTATAACTTTTTAATTAATTTATAGATAATTGTATTTATTTTGATTATTATAATAAATATTACTTGCAAATAAAGCTAGAGAGAATGGAGTCAATTATTATAAAATTAGTTTCTCACTTCTATGTCGTATACTTACAAGGGTAGAACATGACCTCCGGGACACGGATCATATCCTAACTTTGGTATATCTTTTGTAATGTAGAAATATGAAGATAATCAAGTTCTTACTTGCCAATAACCACATCCACGAAAGTTATTCCACATCTAATAATAATTTCAATGAAAATTACTTCCAATTTAATCGCTTATAACTCCGAAACAATTAGAGATAGACACTCTCTAGTAGAAAATGAAAACTTTTTAATAGCATTTCTTGGCCATCTCAACTTACTAAAACCCAAAAATTGGGCATTTTTAAAAGCCATTATTTTGATAACTAAAATGTAACGTTTTTTCTAACCATTAAAATGGCGAAATTAAGATAATAAAAGTATGGCATTTTTTGACCATAAATTGCCAACCTTTTTAAATGAAATAGCTTTTATAATATTTTGACTACAATATGGCGAATACAAGCAATTCATTAGGCCATGAGATGGGGATTGAATGGGATAGAAAAAATTTGCGAACATTTCAGCATCTTTTAGCCGAATAATTAGCATT
The DNA here is from genome assembly GCA_026168455.1 of Theocolax elegans. Taxonomy (NCBI): domain Eukaryota; kingdom Metazoa; phylum Arthropoda; class Insecta; order Hymenoptera; family Cerocephalidae; genus Theocolax; species Theocolax elegans. The sequence goes on from CM047430.1 coordinate 15,017,499, forward strand.
TCAGTACATCAATTTTATTATGTACATATTCATATACACACGCGCGCACACACACACACACACACTAATATTGGCACTACTAAATACTGAATATATTATACTTGATTTTTGTTGCACTTATAAAAATATAATATTATTGCACTTCTAAAACTTGACTAACTAACAAATATTTTCAATCTTCTGGTGTAGGACACATAATTTCCAATCGAATGAGCAGATTCTCGTAAGGTTGCGATCAGGTTATCTTCTACCAAATTATTTTACCTTCAAGTTAGGAAACAGCTACGAACACACAATAACATAACACTTGCGTTAAAGAACACGTCCTTATTTCTCTCGCAACAATGAATTCTACCACGAAAATATGGTTTACATGCACATGTTAGAAAATATTGGACGCGTGATCAAAACAAAATCTTGGAGATGTATGGATACAGCACGTGTTACTTTAAGGTTAAAGTTCCATTCCTCTATATAATGCTAATTTTTTGGGCATTATAATTACAGAATCATTGGCATTTATCTGTCAATATATTTGACCATGCAATGCTTTGGGTAATGTAGAAATAAGTATCTTTTTTTAATTTAGCATAAAATAACCAATAATTCGGAATTGTTTGTAATCCTAAATATTACCATTAATAATGGCCATAAGTTATTGTCTTCAGCATATTTTATGTACAATTTTCTACTAGGGCTCCCCTGGTGAAAATTCGCAAATATTTTATAGTCACCAAAGTAGTTTATAGGTATATAAATTATAGATATTATAATATATTTTGTAGAAAATACCGTTTGAATACCTAATTATTGGTACAAAATAATTATACATAAATAGATACAAAAAATGCTTCAAATTTTAATTTTAAAGTTGAAAGTATTAAAATTTTGTATTGTGAATATATATTTTTAACGCATATTTATTTACTTGAATAATTCGCTTAAAATGTTTCTTATACACAAATACTATTTTAAATAGGTAACAATTAGGTACAAAAATAGAATGAAAATAGAACTAGTATATACGTATAGAAACTAACTATATTATTTTTAAATAAATAGTTTAAATTTAAATATTAGAATTATTTATTTAATTATTTTAAAATTTATATTGGTTAAGTGCCCTTTTGCAGAATAACAAAATAATAATATCCCTGGTGGAAATTCAAACATATTTTATACTCACCAAAGTAGTTTATATGCATAAAATATAGAAATCAAATGCAGATTAAATACCTATTTTATTGGTATAAAATAATTATATTAATTAATATTTTTATCGGTCTTACAGTCAATTATATGGGCAATCAGATTGCCCCTACTTATAATCACCCCCGAAGAATCTATAAAAATAAAAATAAAAAATATAAAATATAAAAAATAAAAACACTAACTAAACATAAAAACAAATTATTAATAAAGCAATCTGACTGCCCCCCTGCACCAAAAATCTACTAACGCCAAATATGATGTCCGACGTTTCGAGCTCGCTGCTGCTCCTCATCAGGGACTGAAATGAAAATCTATTCTACACGATATTTAAACCCTCAAAAAAAGCCTCCCCACTCCAAGGACCCACCCTAAATAAATTCACACCAATAAACTAAGCTGAGATGATGATAAATCTTATTTAATTTACTTGACTCTAACATTAAATTAACATTCTTATCATTCTTAAATATATGAATATTCTCAAGACTTTCTCTTTTAAATTTATTCATAATATTTTGTTCTAAAATTTCTACATTTTTAAAATCAAATGAATGAACAAAATCTAAACAATGCTCCTTCAAACCTGATGTGACAGATACACTCCTCAAACTATATTTATGTTCATAAATTCTCTTTTTCAAATATCTACTAGTTTGACCAATGTAACATTTATCACAATCAATACAATTTATTTTATAAACAACTCCAGATTTATCATCCTTTCTATCTATATCCTTACAATTATTAAACAAAAAACTTAAATTATTAATATTTCTAAAGAAAACTTGAATATCTAGTTTTTTAAATTCTTTTCTTATTCTTTCAGATAAACCTCTAACATACGGTATAACAACAAATGCATCAATTTTAATATCTACTCTAACTTTTAATTTACTATTATAAATTTGATTCACTCTCTCTTCAATCACTCTATTAATCAAATCTATCGGATAATTATTATTAACAAAAGTTTTTTTAACTAAATCTAAATTTACTTTTCTAAAATCACCGTGTGACAGTCCAACGGCACGGTCAATAACACCTTTTAACGCACCAATCTTGTCACTGAACTGGTGATGAGAATGGAAATTTAAAAATCTACCCGACCAAGTAGGCTTTCTATACCAATTTAATTTAACTTTATTTTTATCATCTCTAATAACTTTAATATCTAAAAAATTTAATTCTTTATCAATCTCAACCTCTACTGTAAATTTAATTCTATCATGAATTGAATTAAAAACATCAACCATTTCATCAACAAAACATTCAGGTACTATCGTAAAGATGTCATCAACAAATCTACTAAAAATCATTGGTTCAAAACTCAATTTCGACAAAACAATACCCTCTAACTTTTCCATCACTAAATTAGCTATTACAGGTGACAACGGTGATCCCATTGGGCATCCATATCCCTGTTCATAAAAATCTTTATCAAAAGAAAAAAATGTATTATTAAATACTAAATTAAGTGCTTTGGTAAATTCATTAATATCTAAAATAGTATATAAACTAATATCTGACCATTTTTCTATTATTTCTATTATTAAGACCGATAAAAATATTAATTAATTTAGTTATACTACAGTCGACATAAGTAATATTTTATTAATAAAATAATTATACTATATTAAATAGTCGAAAAATAGATACAAAATATGCTATTAAATTTGGCACTAGTTTTTATAACTATAAAAAAGGTATAAAAAATAGTTATAAAAATAACCTAAAATTTAATTTTTAAAGTTCAAAAAATTAAAAATATGTATTATAGATAGTGGGAGAAGTTATCGTTCGTCCAGAATTAGTTAATAAAAAATAAGGTTTTATTGATTTCCACGAACGATATATTTTTCTTGCCGACGTTTCGGACGTATTTTTTCCGTCCCTTTTCAAGGCTATAAAATACAAAGAACAAACGAAAAAAAACACTCTTAAAGTTCAAACTGCAATTTCGACACAATATAATTAACATTAATTTTAACGCACACACATACTCTTACCAATAAAAAAGGCGCAGAGATGTTTATCACATTCTGGAGAAACAGTACTTCTCTCTCACATCGCACAAAACTATCAATTAAAACATAATATGTAAAAACTCAATAAAAACGAAAGAGAAAAATTAGAAACAAATAAATAAATAATTATAAATTTTACTTTCGCAAAACCCTCCACTCAACATATTGAAAACGAGGACCTCCCCGAAGGAAGTCCTTTACACTAGTGAGACTTAATATATCTATCAAACTTAATATATATATATATATATATACATCTCGACATCGTCTAGCCGCCGACAATATATTCCATATACATACATATATATGCGCGTACATATATACATATAATACATACATACAACACACATACACATAACACACGCGCGAAACGTATCAAAATAAGAATATAAATCGCAAAGAGCGAAACATTGCGGGGCCATTTCTCCCGAAGTACTGTTTCTCCAGAATGTGATAAACATCTCTGCGCCTTTTTTATTGGTAAGTGTGTGTGCGTTAAAATTGTTAATTATATTGTGTCGAAATTGCAGTTTGAACTTTAAGAGTGTTTTTTTTCGTTTGTTTTTTGTATTTTATAGCCTTGAAAAGCGATGGAAAAAATACGTCCGAAACGTCGGCAAGAAAAATCTATCGTTCGTGGAGATCAATAAAACAAATAAAATAAAAATTTTTTTTTATTTACTAGTCTTTATGCCATTTTTCTGGCACTTCCTACGGGTTGTCCCCACCTGAAAACTTTAACGGCGTTTACTCGACACCTCTGTGTGGGACCTTTTTCCCCACCTTCTTTAATCCCCAACTACCCGAGATGGCTGGGTATCTTCGAGATATTCTGTTTGGGTGTCAAAATCACATTACGTAGGCCATGACACCGAAACAGAACGTTCCATACCTCCCGCCCGCGTTGTGGAACGTGAAAAAACACCTAACCGATCACGAAAGTCGCACGAGAATGGTCTCCCATCCAAGTACTAACTTCGCTCAGCGCTGCTTAACTTTCGCGATCGGCCGAGGTGCGTTTCCACCACTCTGCCACCGCGTCGGTCACTATACTTCGTTTAATATTTTAGGCTTAAGGAAAGAGAGGAAGAGAGGCATATACACAAAAACTTCAATGCATTCATTCTCTTGCCGCATCTCTTACCTCTGATTCCACCTCTTTGATGTTTCTAACAAAAAAGAATGTATTTGTTGTATCTTTTTAAATGTATTGTATGTGGCAACGGTTTCTTTTCAATTAACAAAATTAACCTATTAATAGGCTATTTTAGTATGATTAATTAGTTTAATTAGTTTAATTAACAAACTTAAACTATTAATAGGCTATTTTAGTATGATTGGCTGTCGCGCGCGGCAACTTCGCCGTCCTCGTAGGTTCCTGAGAAGTCGCTGGAGCCGTGCACGTGCCACCAGCACGCTCACTCCACAAAATCACTCACTTTTCACGGCGCGAACCCCAGAACCCGAGCAAGAATCCGTGATAACGATTGTTCACTCTTGCCACGAATTAGCAAGGAAGGCGTTACCGGTGACGTGTCTATATACGATGACTCGCATAAACTCTCTATCTACTGTCCTCAACAAAGCTTGCGCGTCGGACCATTATTAGTCCTTACGCGGCTTGCGCGCGGGCTTTCCCGATTATCTACAAGCTTTTCCGATCGTCACTCGCGCTCGTTATAAGGTATAGCTTCATACGCTTCAGAGTATGTAGCTTACCTTTGCAATATATATATATTTACAGCCTACTAACCCGTACGGCGAGTCTTACGCGCGGAGCACGCTAAATTCGTAAATACATCTAATGCAACCAAATTCGTGGCCGACTGTATGCACGTGATTATATCGATTACTAGGATGTATAGAAACGTTACACATCCTAGTAAAATGTATACAAATTCTCCATATCGTCGACCGTCCACTTGAAAATCGAGACCAACGTCTTCGAAACGCGTAGTACACAAACTCCAGCAGAAGAAATATATACGAAAGTAAACACAAGCTGCGATTAAGTGCAGTGCATCTAATATCCGCGGTGTCGAATTGCCAAAACTCGATGTGCTCGCGACCGCCCCAGGTAAAAATAGTTTATAAAAATTTTATAAAAATTTTATAAAAGTTTTTTTACAAAGTTTTTATAAAGGATTGGTCCTATAAAATTTTTATAAAAACTTTAGAAAAATTATTTTTCTAAAAATCCGTAAATAAATACTTTTAAATCATTTTTATTTAGAAGTTTTACGAATTTTTATCAATTTTTGTAATGTTCAACTTTATTTAAAATTACAATCATAAAATACATTAATTATATTTATATTTCTTTTAAAATTACAAACAATGTTATACGGTATGTCTTAATTTCTTTATTTTTGGAACTGATTATTTGCTAGATGGGTTTGTTTGTTTTCAACTATTTGTCGACTGATACTAGTCATAATTACTTGATTATTGACTGGAGCCCATGCTTGCTTTTTGGCATACTGATGAACGAAGGCTAAAACAAAATAAATGTTTAATTATGAAGTACTCTATCTTTAAACGTGTTTTCTGATGATAATATGTACACTTTATAAATAAATAAATATCAATATTAAATTTGTTATTCATAAATATACTTACACAAAATTGTATTTACGCCAGTTTGATTTAAGCCTTTTTTTCCGCCTTTACCTCGCGAAGTGCATGTTTTTAAAGCATCTTTAGTGAATACAATGTTCATAAGAGATCTAGCAAGAGTAGTTTGTTTAGTTTGTCGATGAAGAGCATTCACTAAAGCACTTTTACTAACATAAACTTTGGAGCCTTTTATTAGTTCCTGTACCTGTAAATTTATAAATTATTTAATTATTTATATTCAAATTTAAAATAATTGAACATATTGTAAAATTATATTGTAAAACAATCTTTTACGTCCTGAAGAATATATAATTGTGGCTTACGTCGTTTTCGAGAGATTGATATTTCAAGGTCCAGCGTTGATCTTCATTATCATTCGCATCATCGTAATAATTTTCGGTTTTTATTTTTTTGGAGAAAAGCTTTCATTTTTATCAATACAAGCATCAAGCTTATACTAAAAAATTAAAATTCTTTTATTTGCAATATTTAATTATAATGTAATATTTTAAATATATATATTCAGAATATTTTATACTTCTGTAGAATGTTTTTTGAATTCCGCTTCACCATCAGACGATTCACTTGAACTAAGGTATATAGATTTGTTAGAATGTAGGCCCTGCTTCTAGTAAAATAAGCATGATAATAATTATTTACATATCATTAAACATAATTAATTCAAAAAATAAAAATTATATTAAGTACGTCTAATTTTTTTTCTGTTTCCATGTCCAAATCCGAATCGCTTGAAATATTATATTCCTATAAAAGAATATATTTTATTGTGCAAAACAATAGTTTTAAGAGAAAAACAAAAGTTTATTACATCATCGGTTCTTATATCTTTTGTAAAGGTATCAAGCAAAGGCATATCTCGAGAGCGTCTATAGCTGTTTTTTAAATGTTTTGATTGACTCTCAGTATCATACAGTAATGATTTGTCTTGAAAAGGTTGTAATTTCTGCAATTATAAAAATTTAATATTTGCTTATTTAATAATTAATTAATTGTTTACAAGAAATTAATATTAATATTCTGTATAACAAACGGGTGAGTTTAGGACCGCTATATCAGATAAAACGTCTGGAGAATTTCTAGTAGATAAAGATATATCTTTAGCATTTTTATTTATATTATCATGTAAACTCAATGTATTTTCTTTATTAAATATATTATCACAAAAAACTTCTAATTTCTGCAACGAATTACACAAAGTATTTTGTAGTTTTATATCATTAGTAGTTTTATATTAGTTGTACAAAAAATGTTTTGTATTTTATAAAAATTTAGTAGTTTTTAATATCATACCCTGCTTAATGCTTGTAGCGAATCACGGGTAATCGTCACATAATTCAAATTAATTTCCACTTCTGATTTCAATACTTGTAAGTCTTCTATACTATATTTTGACGTTGTTTTATAATGGGAGTAGTTTTTTTCAATATCATTAGCATAACTGCTTGTGTTTTTAATAGTTGATATGGAAGTAGAAGCTTTATTCGAAGTTGTAATTTGTTTATCTAGTTCAGGTTGTATTTCTTTAAGAATTTTATTTTCCATCAACGTTTTTGCCTTTTTCTTGAGTGCAGCTTTAGTATTTTCAATTCCCTAAGAATGAAAATAAAAATTGATGACTACTTTACAATCCGATATCTGATAATAATTTAATAAAAAACATTGCTTAACAAACTTTTTGTTTATCATTTAAATCCAAGTCCTTATTGCTTTTAGTGTTAGTATTGCACTTTCTTTTTCTACATTTTTTTTCGTTGTACAATTGATCCATCATATTCAGTAACTCAATTTCGTCCGCTATTTAAATTACAAGTTTTCAAAAACTTAGAAAAATCATTATAGAAATATGCATTTAATAAAATAAATTACTCTACAATAGAAAAGTATTAAATTTGTAACAAAATATTTTTTTAAATACATCGTTTTATCGGAATATTGATTTGCAAAAATTTAAGGTTATACATAATTGAAGGTTATATATTTTAATGAGCTAAAAAATCAAAATATTTTGCATAATATAATATTTTATTTGATGTTTTTAGTTTATTCAAAAAATCGAACTATTATACACAACGTTACATTATTGAAAAAGACAAAATCTGCAATATAGGTATACTTAACTGGACTCTTTAATAATACGTCCTATGTATGTCGTTGGAGAATCAGTATCTTCAGGCCACAAAAATGTTACTTCCACTCCTTCATATAGGTCAGGAAATCGTTCATTTACAACTACAGATCTTTGGTATATAACACAATATGACGAATCTTTACATTGAATTAAATATTGAATTTCACTCATTTTGCTTTTAAAATAAGAGACACAGAAAAAAATAGTTGAGATCTCTTTCTGTTGTAATGATATAAATGAGTACAATGTGACAGGCAGTCACTCGATTTTTAATTCAGCGGTGTGAACTTAGCGCAGATGCAATGCTTTTATTTAAAACTTAATTTTTTTTAATCAAATGTAAAACGCGCTATTTATTTTAGTTAATTTGTATTTGAATATTACTAAATATGAATTTGTACAAGAAATATCGTACTAGTGAAGAAGTAAGTTACAAAGTAATTTTTTTAAAACAGTAAAAAAAAATGTTATTATCCAAAACTTGATTCATATATATATATATATATATGTCGTTATGCTAAATGTTTGTGTATATATTTTTACCAGTATGTTGATATACCACTATCCACTCTTCGACGATGGCATTTAAGCGATAACGATGATATTAATATGCAAATATGTGACAACTGTAACGATGTGGATGGTAATATGGAATTTGAGGTAATTATAGTTTTGATCAAGTGAATTAATAGTAAAGTAGTAAAAGAGTATTAAGAGGGTTATATCTTTAAAAAATTTAATTTTATTATTTTAATTAATAATCGGTACTTAAAATGAAAATAATTGCCCTAACTATATAAAACGTATACTAAATGAAATATTATATAAAATTTATAACAATTTTTAAACATTTCCGTGTATAAAAAATATGTTTTTAGTAACGTAACATGTATTTCAGGAGAGTGTAAATAATGAGAATTTAGTACATGAAAATGAAATTGCCGATGACTATAGTAGTATTAGCTCCGTTGATTCTTTCAATTCTCTACCAGAATATGAAATATTAGATAACGATGTTGATTATAATTCCGATGAGTTTTTAGAAGCAGATGATAATGACGATTTTTTAAAGAGGACTCTTTATTCATTATCAGAAATAACTGTTGGTGAATCAGTATTTGAAATTCTTGATTTTTATTTAAAAAATTCGCTTACAAAGAGAGCTTTGGAAAGACTGTTAAAACTTTTGAACTTTTTACTCCCTAAACCCAATAATTTACCTCAAAATAAATATAAATTAATGAAATTATTGGAAAAATTAATGCCTTTTAATTGTGAGGAGGTTAAGAAGCATCGTGTTTGCGAATTATGTACCAATTATTTAGGAAGCTGGGATCAAAAACCACAAGTGACTGTTTGCGATGCTTGTAGAGGAGAAAGTGTAAATGGTATTATGTAGAATACAATTTACCATTTATATTAAAAAATGCGTTTGAATCTCGAAAATTAAAAAAATTAATTGACGAGTATAAAAAAGAGGAAAATTGTGATTCAAATTATGTATGTGACATTTATTCCGGCTCGCAATACAGTAAAGTAGCAGAAAAAGCATTAAAAAATGATTATGATTTATGTTTATTATGGAATGCTGATGGAGTACCGGTATCGAATAGTTCCAATGCTCAAGTTTGGCTTGTTCAAGTTCAAATCACAAATATACATCCATTGTAACGTGCGCCTTGTATTGTATATTTGTATAGTGTATATTTATGTCTATGTATATACAATGTATGTGAATCTTCGACGGTGATAGTCGCCTCCCGATAGGGAAGGGGAAAAGATTGGCGAATTTTAGGCGATCGAGGTACGAAGCGAGGACTTTGCGTTAGAGTTTTCGAGTCCATCGGCCGGGCCGCAGTACGAATCGCCCGTGCTACTCTCTTGAGTTTCTCCATCCCGGCGGTCGAAGAAATAAAGCATAGAAACGTATTACCTAGGTGTGTTTGGCATTTTATTCATTATGATATCCCTATCCCCTTGTGATCCAGAGTCTCCGAACAGTTATAAAAGTTACAATGGCGCTCAACGGGCAAGTAATGGAAATTAGAATAATCACGAGAAGAATGGGGATAGTATGAATATGTATGGAAGCCGATAAAAAAATATATATAACGCGCTCTGGTAGACAAACCAATAGAATTATTTATAACTACAATCATTTGAAGAGTTGTAAAAAATTATCAAGCACGAAAATGCCGCTGGTACCTAAGGAGAAAAACTCAAATATGCATGCAGCTGATGGACGAATTCCTACGGAGTTGCCGACCATAACGGATGATGAAAACATCCAAACTATATTAGCCGAATTGACAAAATTGAGGGCAGAAGTAGAGTCTCAACGCACAGAATTGGAAGCAGCGAGGCAACAACGGGAAGAAATCACGCAATTAAGAAGACAATTAGCAGCTCAATCACAACACTTACATAGCGAGGTAAATAATCTACGCAATCAAACGGAGAATATACATAATTCGAGTGACGCGCATAGTGATAATCGAAGTAATGTAAATGCTAATGATATTGTCGGAATTATAAGTAGTTTTAACAGTAATCAATTAGATTTGAAAATTCCTAAGTTCAGCGATGAAAACCAATTAAATCCTATAGTCTTTCTCGAAAATTTAGAAAACTATTTTAAAGTAAAAAATATAAAAGAAGATAATAAGTTGTCAATAATAGAACTTGCGTTACAAGATAAAGCCAAATTATGGTTTACTTTAAACAATTATTTGTTTTCAACATATACTCAATTTAAATATTCATTTATTAAAGAATTTTATTCAGTACCGATTCAAGTGAAAACAAAAAGTTCTTGGTCAAATAATAAATATACTGAACAATCGGGGAGTTTGCAAACATTTTATTATAAACAATTGAGGGAAGCCAATTACATATGGCCGAAAATTAGCGATTTCGAGAAAAACTATACTATTATCCAACAATTTCCGCCGTGGGTGAGAGAAGCTTTGGCGTCCGTCGATTACGAAAAAAATAATATAATTGCGCAAACGCTGACTAATTTAGATGCAGTACGAACCGAAAAATATAAAAATTATGAACAACGAAATAAATATTATAATTCGTCGAATAAACCTGTATCGCATGATATTAGAGTGAGACAGATAACGGTACAAAATGATCGATACAATAATTTTAATTCTAAATATAAAAAACAGTATAACGTAGGAAATGATAGAGAGATATATCGTTATCAAAATCAATATAAACAGCCATTTTATCCATCTGCCTCACACTACTATGAATGCCGGAATCATGATTTATATACGTATCCGAATTCACAAAACCCACATTTTCGTAACAGTAATACAAACGTTGGTAATAACCACGCCCCGGTTTATAATAGAAGCGAATTAGAGTATCAAGTTCTATCACAACAAAATAGACCCATACAGCCTGCTATAACACATCAGCCTGCTGCCAGTTGTCATCGAGCGATTATTCCAGACACGCGTTTTCCTCCGCCTAATTATACCGGCCAAGTAAATCAAACTACGCGTCCCGATTATTCACAAAATAATACGCGCAATTTAAACTAGTAGTAGGTGCGTTGAAAGTTGACCCGTCAACGTGCCCACAAAATTTTGATTATATTAAGGATTTAGAAATAGGTATAGAACGAGAGAAGGGTCAGTTGGAAAAATTAATGAAAACCATTCCCCAATCACCGTATGTTTGTTTAGAAATTAAGACTATGAATACCTGGGCACTGATAGATACGGGGAGCCAGATAACTGCGATATCGGAAACCTTTTATTTAAAATGTAAATCAAATTTTAAAGTCTTAGAATTACCCGTATCTAACACGATTGTATCCGTCGCAATCGGAAAGAAAAGTACCCATGTGAAAAAACAAATATTTATTGAATATAAAATAGGTGATTTTAAAAACTCGTTTATATTTTTAGTAATTCCTTACTTGACATGCGATATTGTTTTGGGTAATAATTGGTTACTTGAAAATAAATCAATTATAAATTATAAGGAGCGAAAAATAATATTAGAAAATTATACAATTCCTGATAAATTGACGATGTTTGAGGATAGTGTATCAGACAGAATTTTATTAGCGAAAGAAAAAGATTTGACGTTTATATATTTAATGGATGTTAAAAAATACAATGTTACAAAAAAAATGAAATTCAAAGTAATGAAGAAAAAAGTATGACTCAAAATATTAATAGTTTAAATAGAACTAAGCATATAAATAAAATAGAGAATAGTGAAAATAATTATAGTAATTTTAATATCGAATTGGAAAACGAAATTTTAGAAGGATTAACGACTAGTGACGAGATGGTATGTGAAATAAATAAAGTGACATGTAATGAAGAAAACGAAAATACCGGAGATATAAGCAACGAAGCTCTGTCTCATACACTCTTCTCAACCGCGTGCGAACTAACGTCGTTCAGTTTGAAGGAAGAGGAAAAAATAAAATTTAAAAATATTTTATTAGAAAATAAGAAAATATTTCAAGAAAAGCATGGATACGCTCTAGGATATGAACACCATATTAAATTAATTGAAAAGAATCCAACTATAAAAAAAAGTTATCCGGTCCCCCTTGCTCTTCGTGAAAAAGTAAAAATAAAATTAAACGAAATGATAAAAAATAATATTATTGAAAGATCGGTAAGCCCATATTGCAATCCATTAAGGATAGTAATGAAATCAAATGGTGATGTACGACTATGTCTAGATGCTAGATGGTTGAATAAATTTGTTGAGGAAGACCGCGAGGTTCCGCCTATAATTAATGAACTTGTGCAAGATTTCGAAAACGTTAAAATTTTTACGAAGCTTGATTTTAAAGATAGTTATTGGCAAATAGCACTAGATAAGTCATCTCGACCTTTGACAGCTTTTGTGTTTGAAGGAGCAACGTATCATTTTAAAAGAATCCCATTTGGTTTGAAAGTCGCCGGCAGTGCATTCATGCGTGCGTTGCGAAAAGCAATGGAAAATGCATCCCCAACCTTACAAAAAGCAATGCGAATTTATATGGACGACATATTACTAGCAACTAGCACGGTTAATGAACATCTTTTAGTTTTAAATGAATTATTAAACATTCTAAATATAAATAACTTTACAATCAACCTGTCAAAATGTGATTTTTTTAAATCAAGCGTCTCTTTTCTTGGTTTCATTATATCATCCGACGGAATAAATCCCGACCCCGATAGAATTGCAAAAATCCGAAATTTTGAGGAGCCTAAAAACAAAAGACATCTTCAACAAATTTTAGGTTTTTGTAACTATTATAAATGTTTTTGTTTGAAATATAGTGATTATATAGAGCCGTTCAGAGACCTGTTAAAAGGCGATGCTATTTGGTCGTGGAAGCGAAAACATAGTGACGCTTTCAGGGCTTTGAAAGAAAATTTCATAAATGCTGTATATTTGTCGCATGTTTTACCGGGAAAGATTTTTAGGCTAGCTACAGATGCAAGCGAGCATGGAATAGGAGGGGTGGTATTTCAGTTGGATGATGATGGAAACAAGAGAATAATCGCCGTGGCTAGCAGGTGTTTGACAAAGGCCGAATCGAGGTACACGACGACCGAGAGGGAATTGTTGGCCATTATTTATACTATATATAAATGTCAATATTATTTAGCCGGTAGTAAGTTCGAGATCATCACAGATCATCAAAGCTTAGTGTTCCTCGATTCGACTACATTTCATAACAGCCGTTTAATTAGATGGGCGTTACTCCTTCAACGGTACTCGTATACCGTAACATACTGTAGAGGAAGCGAGAATATCCCAGCTGATTTCTTAAGCCGAAACCCCGAGTCACAGTTTGTTGATATGGTTGAGAATCCAATAATGATATCTACAATAGTTAAATATTCCTTACCGTGTAAAGAAAATGAAGTTACGACGTTGGTTCTTTTTGCAATGCATGAAAACAATGAATATTTAAAAAAAATTATAAAAAACCTCGCACTGAAACAAGTTGACGACGCGTTTGTAAATAATTTAAGAAAAATCGCGGAAACCGAAAAAAAAGATAATTATGTTATATTCAATAATATTTTATTTCATAAAGAACAGCGAGATGACAATTGGCGCATAGTGGTCCCGAGCTCATTGACTAGGGGTCTCGTTCAATATACGCACGAAAAACTTGGACACCCCGGTGTCTTTAAAACAAGTAGATATTTAAAAACATTCTATTACTGGAAAGGGCAACAGAGAGATGTAAAAAGGCATGTACTGGCATGTGATTTATGTCAAAGAGTAAAACACCTTTCGATCGCGATGGAGGGTGAATACCAATTAATCAAATCCGAAAAGCCCGGTGAGTTGATTACTGTTGATTATTATGGCCCCCTCCCTCGCGCTCGGGGGGGAGTTCAATATCTGTTTGTTGTGTTAGACTCTTTTTCCAAATACGTCAAGTTATACAAGCTAAAAAATGCCACGACAAAAGCGACGCTTAAAGTATTGTTTAATAAATATATTCCGGAGTGTGGTAAACCCGAACGTTTGTTAAGTGACCACGGGCCACAATTTAATACTAGCAAGTGGGTTGAAAAATTAGAAGCGGCAGGCATTAAATCGATATTTAGTTCGATAAGACATCCTCAATCGAACCCTACCGAAAGAGTTATGCGCGAAATCGGGAGGATGTTCCGGACGTTTTGTAGTGAGAGACACACTGCGTGGGAGAAGTATGTAGATAAGATTGAACGTTTACTGAATATAACCACTCACTTTAGTACCGAATTTACACCGTACGAACTTCAGTTCGGTCGACCTGCTCAAAGTGAAATCGAAAAAATTATTAAATTTCCGAATGAGCGCAAAGTCGATCATAATCTTATTGTACAGTTGGCACGGGAAAATATTGTAAAAAATTTCAAGCGTAGACAGAAAGGTAAAAAAATTTCTAAAGTCTCCCTACGAGTTGGTGATAAAGTATTATTGCGCGTCCGCCACCTCTCGAATGCGCTAGATCGCGTAACGAAAAAGTTTTTTCATTTGTATAACGGTCCATATAAAATTAAAAGAATTATAAATCAGAATGCGTTCGAGCTTGTCGATATACTCGATGAAAATACAATTGTCGGCACGTATAACAGGACTAATCTAAGGAAATATCATACAGGAAGTGAGTTGTAACCTGTAACATAATCTTGTAAATATTGTAAATAATCTCGCCGGACTGTAACAATCTCAGTTATTATGAGTCTGTATATAGATATATTTGTGTATTAATGTATTGCAAATCTAGTCAGATAAGTACTTTTAGGATCTATCTGTCAAAGTTTGTTAAGACGGAAATTTATTGACATCAAGTTGACTTTGCTTAAGTTATATCGTTTTAATTCCTTGAGTAAAAATTAATGCGTAATGTACATATAAATGTGTATATCAAATTAGTTTTATTTCATTCCGTATGCTTTCTGGTAAATCCAGTATCTCTTTTATTTTCTGTATATTTCTGCGTTGCGTTTAAGTTTTATATTAGCTGATTATAATGTGCGGATAGGCCTATCGATAAATGAAATTTTGTAATTATCACCTTATGTATAAGTTCCGAATAGAATTCGTATTAATATTTATCTTAGCGAAAGAGAATAAAACCGTAACTTTTTGTATTCGTACGCCTCTTTCAGTCGTGCGTGTATAATCTTGGTATTTTTCGTTGTCCTATATCCAACGAAAAAGGGGGGGAATGTAACGTGCGCCTTGTATTGTATATTTGTATAGTGTATATTTATGTCTATGTATATACAATGTATGTGAATCTTCGACGGTGATAGTCGCCTCCCGATAGGGAAGGGGAAAAGATTGGCGAATTTTAGGCGATCGAGGTACGAAGCGAGGACTTTGCGTTAGAGTTTTCGAGTCCATCGGCCGGGCCGCAGTACGAATCGCCCGTGCTACTCTCTTGAGTTTCTCCATCCCGGCGGTCGAAGAAATAAAGCATAGAAACGTATTACCTAGGTGTGTTTGGCATTTTATTCATTATGATATCCCTATCCCCTTGTGATCCAGAGTCTCCGAACAGTTATAAAAGTTACACCATGTCATCGGAGAAATTTTCAATACATAAGTATGATTTACTACAGTAGAGAAAGTAAGCCAAATATGTTATCATTTTTACGACCTTTTATAGAAAATCTGAAATATTTAAGAATCAATGGTGTCGAATGGTTTGATTCAGAGAATAATGAAGTAAAACATAGCATAGTAGTTGCTCCAATAGCATGTTTAGATGCTCCAGCAAGAGCAGCAGCTCAAAATCTAATGCAATATAACGGCAAGTACGGATGCACATTTTGCGAAAATCCTGGCCAAACCTGCCTTACAGGATTAGGATTTAATCATGTCTATCGGTACATTGAAGCTCCTTTAAGAACCAACGAAAAAATGAAGCTACAAGGTTCTCAAGCTAATGCAGAAGAAATAGAACACGTTAAAGGAGTAAAGGGACCATCGATTTGTAATTTAATACCCGAATTTGATGCAGCCCAATCATTTGTGCCTGATTATATGCATGGTATTTTGCTAGCATGTCGTTCTTTATTTTCGCTGTGGCTAAAATCAAAAAATCACAGACAACCTTTTTACATTAAAAAAAAAAGTAAAGAAGAAATTGACAATGATTTACAACAGATTTTTCCACCAGATTTTATTTCTAGAACGCCAAGGAAATTGAAGCACATAAAGCATTGGAAAGCTTCTGAAATCAGATCATTTATTTTATTTTATTCTCCAATAATTTTAAAAGATCGCCTAACACATAAATATTATCACCATTACCTATTATTAGTGTATGCAACAAGGCTTCTATTGAAAAGTAAAATTCATGTGTATGAAATTGACTTGGCCGAAAAATTATTACACTTATTTGTATGTGATTATGAGAATCTATATGGACTCGAAAATTGTACTTTTAATATACACCAACTTATACACATGGCGCAGAATGTAAGGCTATGGGGTCCTCTTTGGGCTTGGTCAGCTTTTTCTTTCGAAGATGGCAATGGTTATATGAAGAAAATTATGCATGGATCTAATAAAATAGATATGGAAATAGCGAATACTGTTAAAATCTTTTCAGGATATCGTATTTTGAAGTTTAAGCTATTTTACAACACTGACAGCATCGATTCAAAATGTCAACCTCTTGGAGCACAATGTAAAAACAATTTTTTAAACGAGCAACGTTATTTAGAAGAATTTTGCTTATTACATCAGTTTAATATCGATAACATTAACACTTATGCTAAAGTGAGACTATCAAATGTTGTTATCACATCAAAAATCTATACAAGGCAAAAAACCAGAGAAAATTATTACATTTATTGGAAAAATTCACACTTTGGTGTAATACTTTATTTTATTTCTATAGAAAACAAGATCTTTGCAGTTGTACGGGAATTAGTGCACTCCAAAAATAGCAACAATGAAATACGTTGCCGCTCTGTTGACGTTAAATTTTATAACTATATAATACCATATCGAGAAACTTACTGCATTAAAATAGTTCCTGTTGAAGAGATTCAAGCAAAAGTTTTGAGGGTAAAAAATTATTTATGTTGTACGCCCAATTATTATGAAAAAAAATTATAGTTATAATTGCAAATAAAAAGCAAAAAATACTTATTTTTGTAGTATTGCAGTGCAACTTTCCATAGTTAATACAAGTCTGAGTTTGTAAATGTAAAAAATGTATTACTTATAGTATAATTTCATGGTTATTTTTGTGTTAAATTATGCCCAAAACAATTGTTCTTATTCTTAATTTTATTTTCTAACCTTATATAGTCAAAAAATCGATGCAAAAAATTACTATATTATTTATATATAAAAAAGTAATGTCTAAATGATCTATTTACTAATTAGAAAAAATAATTTTTCTAAAGTTTTTATAAAAATTTTATAAAAATATTGTCCTACGAGTTTTATAAACAAAATTTTTATAAAATTTTTATAGGACCAATCGTTTATAAAAACTTTATAAAAGAATTTTTATAAAATTTTTATAAAATATTTATAAATTAATTTTACCTGGGGCGGCCCAACTACTATCCATTCACAATGATATTTTCCCTCTGATCGCATTAACGTATCATATATACCAAAGTACATAAATAACTAATATATATATATATATATATCTCTCTATAATATATAAATATTTCGCCGCCGCCACCGTGTCTAAGAATTCAGAATTCAACATATATATATATGTTTTATATATATATGTCATATATATGTTCTATATATGTTATATATATATGTCATATATATGTTATATATATGTTATATATATATGTCATATATATGTTATATATATGTAATATATATACGTCATATATATGTTATATAGTATATATGTCATATATATAAGTGTGTGTGCGCGAGCGTGCGTGCGTGTGTGTGTGTGTGTGCGTGCGTGCGTGCGTGCGTGCATATGTGTGTGCGTGTGTGTGTGTGTGTGCGTGTGCGTGTGCGTGTGCGTGTGCGTGTGCGTGTGCGTGCGCGTGTGCGTGTGCGTGTGTGTGTGTACGTGTTATTTGTTTTTTCAAGAATAGATAATATATGTATTTTTTCCGTGCGCAAAAAAAAGTTGAGAATATAACTTGAAAGAATGTGTATTAGTTTACTTATTCCTGATAAAACTCATAAAATAAAAACGGACCTAAAATTTAATGTAATGTTTTTAAAAATATGCACAATTTTTCGAAGATAAAATAAATATTAATCAAGTATAACATACACTTTTCCAAATATCTATATGTGAAATATACAATATATTAAAAATTAAATACATTAATTATTGCATTTTTAAGATAATTCTATTATAAACAGTAATGGTAAAAGAAAATTCAAATTTTAACAGTGGCAATCTAAAATACGAATTACATTTCAAAAGTTTTTCGAAAATTATTATTTTAGTAGTATTTAATTTAAATATTATTCAAATCAAATTTAAAAATTGTATGGATATATAAGTAAGTAGATTACGTATATTTATATAAAACAATATTTTAAATAAACAAGTACGTATTTATTAGATACAAAAGGTTATTTAAGGAATGCTTTTGTTTATAATAATTAAAATAAATATATATGGGCTCTGTAACTAAAGGGAAAAATAAATTGGATATAATTATGGATTAAAACGCAAATTTTGAAAGAGGGTGCAAATTACGAATTACGGGAGAAATGGAAGAAACAGGTTTTTATTTATATACCGCTAACATATTATAAATAACTGATATAAGGCTTATATAAAAGCCTTCAAAAGCATTCAAATAAAAAAAAAAATAAATAAATAATTCTTTAAAACTAATACGAAAATTAATTTAATTAAGAAGAAAGTTTTATTACTCTAAAAGTACAAAATATTAATGACATATAGAACTCTTGGCGATGACTTCAATAAATTAATTTTAGGAGGTAAAGTTCTATTTAGATCCGTTTAAAATAATCTAAAATTTTAATAGGTTTTTACTAAATACTACAATTAAGTATATGCACTTTACTATTTTTGGTAAGTTAATTGTTCATTACCATACATATGGGGTATTCCACGTGAAGTGGTCCGATCAAAATTTTAAAATGCACCAAATTTTGGGTACACATTGCAAATGTTTTTCAGAATACAGAAAAAAATTTTTAGGTACTGGTATTTATTAGCTCAAAAGTTATTCTAACCTCAAGAAGTGAACTTTTTCCAGTTTTTTTCAACAACAGCTGGGTTCATCGCTATTTAACCCAAAATCTATCAACTTTTACTATACAACATTATATGTAACATTCGTTGCTAATTATGTGTAGAATTTATTCTTCTGAATTAGAATTTCTAATCTCAAGGTCAATATTACTTAAACTACATGTCAATATTCAACTTAAAAAAAAGTGTAAGTGCGCCACAATTGATTTTTTTATCCAAAAGTCTAAAAGAAAGCTTGGAGCAATACCTTTCAAATGGTCTGTAGCATTTTTATGGCCTTCAATTCTGTAAAAAGTTATGATAATTTAAAGAAAGACAAAAAATTCACAAAAATTAACATGGTATTTCCCATTTAAATTTAAAAAAAAATATGGTGTTTCTTTAAATTATCATAACTTTTTACAGAATTGAAGGCCATAAAAATGCTACAGACCATTTGAAATGTATTGCTCCAAGCTTTCTTTTAGACTTTTGGATAAAAAAATCAATTGCGGCGCACTTACACTTTTTTTAAGTTGAATATTGACATGTAGTTTAAGTAATATTGACCTTAAGATTAGAAATTCTAACCCAGAAGGATAAATTCTACACATAATTAGCAACGAATGTTTGTATAGTAAAAGTTGATAGATTTTGAGTTAAATAGCGATAAACCCAGCTGGTGTTGAAAAAAACTGGATAAAGTTCACTTTTTAAGGTTATAATAACTTTTGAGCTAATAAATTCCAGTACCTAAAAATTTTCTTCTGTATTCTGCAAAAAAATTGGCAAAGTGTACTCAAAATTTAGTGCATTTTAAAATTTTGATCGGACCACGTCACGTGGAATACGCCATATATATTATATATATATTACACCTTTGGTGTAAGTTATGCCCTAAAATACGTGAAAATTAGTGAATTTATGATGTTTATGAGGCATAACTTACAACAGCGGTCTTGGCCAATAAGCTAACCCAAGCCATTCGAAGGACTTTTGGATAAAAAAAATCAATGCGGCGCATTACACTTTTTTTAAGTTGAATATTGACATGTAGATGTAAGTTAAGTATTGACCTTAAGATTAGAAATTCTAACCCAGAAGGATAAATTCTACACTAATTAGCAACGAATGTTTGTATAGTAAAAGTTGATAGATTTTGAGTTAAATAGCGATAAACCCAGCTGGTGTTGAAAAAAACTTGGATAAAGTTCACTTTTTAAGGTTATAATAACTTTTGAGCTAATAAATTCCAGTACCTAAAAATTTTCTTCTGTATTCTGCAAAAAAATTGGCAAAGTGTACTCAAAATTTAGTGCATTTTAAAATTTTGATCGGACCACGTCACGTGGAATACGCCATATATATTATATATATATTACACCTTTGGTGTAAGTTATGCCCTAAAATACGTGAAAATTAGTGAATTTATGATGTTTATGAGGCATAACTTACAACAGCGGTCTTGGCCAATAAGCTAACCCAAGCCATTCGAAAGCTCGCGAAAAATGTGAACTTTTGAGCGGTGTTAGATTAAAATCGATTATGGTGTGGTAGCCTTTTTTTGATATTCAATATGTCCGGGTGTTCTATCTCTTCGAGATTTTAAAAGTAAGAAATGTAACCAGGGTAGATAAGTTCTAAAGATTAATTTAAACAAAAGTTGTTTGTAATGTTTTTTCAAAAAAATCAACAGATTTTGAGATAAATGGCTTTAAAAATAGAAATTTTTCTAAAAAATTGAAAAATTTCCACTTTTCATGGTCGAATAACTTTTAAGCAAATTATTTTTAACACTTAAATTTTTTTTGTATGTTCTGAAAGATGTTTCCAGCCTGTTCTCAAATTTTGGAGTGATTTAAAATTTGCATCGTACCACTTGACGTGAAATAGCCCATATGTATGTGTAAATATGTATGTATGTGGGTGTGTGTGCGTGCGGCGGAATATTTATATAATATATATATATTTTAAAATTGTTTTTTCAAGAATGCATAATATATGTATTTTTTCCGTGCGCAAAAAAAAGTTGTGAACATAACTTGAAAGAATGTGTATTTGTTTACTCATTCTTGATAAAACTCATAAAATTTTTAAACGTATACTCAATAATAATAACGGATCTAAAATTCAATGTAATGCTTTAAATACAGATGCAAAATTGTTTGAAGATGAAATAAATATTAATCAAGTATAACATACACTTTTCCAAATATCCATATGATATATGCAATGGGTTAAAAATTAAATATATTAATTATTGCATTTTTAAGATAATTCTATTATAAACAGTATAGGCAAAAGAAAATTCAAATTTTAACAGTGTCAATATAAAATACGAATTATATTTGAATAGATTTTCAAAAACTATTAATTTAGGAGCATTTAATTTAAATATTTTTTAAATTAATATTTCAAAATTGTATGGATATATAAGTGTGTAGATAATTTATATTTATATAACACAATATTTTAAATAAACAAGTATGTATTTATTAGAAACAGAAGGATATTTAAGAAATGAATTTGTTTATAATAATCAAAATAAATATTTGGGCTCTGCATAGTAAAAATAAATTGGATATAATTATGGATTAAAACGCAAATTTTGAAAGAGGGTGCAAATTACGAATCACGGGACAAATGGAAGAAACAGGTTTTTATTTATATAGAACTAAAATTTTATAAATAATTCTTTAAAACTAATACAAAAATTAATTTAATTAAGAAGAAAGTTTAATTACTCTAAAAGTACAAAATATTAATGACATAGAACTTTTGGCGATAATCGTTCGTCATTAAATAAATTAATTTTAGGAGGTGAAGTTCTATTTATAACCGTTTAAAATAATCCAAAATATTAATAAGTTGTTAACTAAAATACTACAATTTAGTAAGTATATGTACTTTACTATTTTTGGTAAGTTAATTTTTCCTTAACATTTATAATTATTAAAATATAAATTTAAGCTTTATAAGAATTCATATAGTTTAAAATTTAAAGTTAACATTTAATATGTCTCTATTTTTTTTATTATTTTTATTCTGATTTCATTACACTATATTTTGGTAAACTTTTATTTATAAATTATAATAACTATAGCAATACCTCCAAGGTGTTGTGTGGATCTGTTAAAATTTTAAGGTGTCCATGGTAGTGAAAAAATAATACAATTTAAAACATTATTTTAAATAAATTAATTACGGAAAACCTTTTTCGAAATTAAAAATAGGGGGTTGGCGCGCGAAGCGCGCAGGGGGGCGAAGCCCCCCTAGTATATATATATATATGTGTGTGTGTGTGTGTGTGTGTGCTGTTAACTATAATTGAAAAAAATTAATAAAACTGCAATATACTACTATCAGATTCAACTTTTCACCATGATAATTAAAACACGGTCAAAAAATCTTACTGAACAACAAGTATCCAAAATGTTTTCTTAATAATGCTATTAACACCAGGTTACCAAAAATAAGATTGACCAACGTTGTTGAACAAAATAAGAAACGAGTAATTACAGTCTTACCCTTACCATATCATACAGATTTTCACAAAAAAATTAGTAGATTGTTAAAAAAGTACGACATAGCAATTATCCCAAAAATCGAAAATAAGTTAAATTCCGTAATAAAATTAGGTAAATATTCTACTAACAAGTTAAATACATGTGGTGTAGTATAGCACCACAATAAAAACAAAATTTTTTTATTAAGAAATTAACTACGTACATAATTCCTAAATAGTTTCTGCAATAGAAAGTACTGAAATCAAAATGAAATTGACAAGTATTTTTATAAATATTTATTACTATAACACTTTACGTTTAATGTTGTAAAACACCTTCAAGAAGGTGTACATTTTGGCAAGTATGGGTTCGGTCCGATCACAATTTTCCAATATTTTTATTTTAACTAAACCTATATTACATAATAACTTATTTATCAATAGAATAATACTAATGAAGTTATTACATTAGAAAGTACTGAAATCAAAATGCAATTGTCAAGTATGGTGTATATTTTAATCACACTTTTAAAATTGTTGTACATAATTCGTAGAAAGTTTCCGCAATAGAAAGTACTGAAATCAAAATGGAATCGGCAAGTATTGTTTTTCAAAAATAAATATATTTTTCGAACTGAATGTACTAATATTTTCTGAAAAATTCTATCTTACTCATTTATTTTTTTTTTTTAGTTACAGCAGAAAATACACAATTTTATAATAATATTCATTTGTGCAAAATTAATTTATGGAAAAGTAATAAAACAGAAATTTTTCTCATTTTTATTCTTTTTAAATGAAATAATACTTGCACCACCGTTGGGTGTATCACGAGGTAATTTTGAATATTCTCTTACTAACTTAAGAAAGTAGATTAACGATTAAAAAAATGTTAAAATAAAGATTTCTAATGTTTTAAACTATAAAACGAATTTCTATTTGGAATGGATCGTATCTATTTATTTTTTTTACTATATAATAATTATGAAGTGCTTGTACTCGGTTTGACAAATTAATATTATCTGCAGTAATGATATATATATAGGGCTTATGAGAGTCACTAAAAATCATTTAGATATGTTGTACCTATTAACTTACCTTAAAATATTTATAATAACTTGATATGTGCATATATAATATATTATGCATTGCTAATTATAACTTATTAAAAGTAATAAGGCAAACCAACGCGTGGTGCAAGTATTATTTCATTTAAAAAGAATAAAAATGAGAAAAATTTCTGTTTTATTACTTTTCCATAAATTAATTTTGCACAAATGAATATTATTATAAAATTGTGCATTTTCTGCTGTAACTAAAAAAAAAAAATAAATGAGTAAGATAGAATTTTTCAGAAAATATTAGTACATTCAGTTCGAAAAATATATTTTTTTTTGAAAAGCAATACTTGCCGATTCCATTTTGATTTCAGTACTTTCTATTGCGGAAACTTTCTACGAATTATGTACAACAATTTTAAAAGTGTGATTAAAATATTCACCATACTTGACAATTGCATTTTGATTTCAGTACTTTCTAATGTAATAACTTCATTAGTATTATTCTATTCATAAATAAGTTATTATGTAATATAGGTTTAGTTAAAATAAAAATATTGGAAAATTGTGATCGGACCGAACCCATACTTGCCAAAATGTACACCTTCTTGAAGATGTTTTACAACATTAAACGTAAAGTTTTATAGTAATAAATATTTATAAAAATACTTGTCAATTTCATTTTGATTTCAGTACTTTCTATTGCAGAAACTATTTAGGAATTATGTACGTAGTTAATTTCTTAATAAAAAAATTTTGTTTTTATTGTGGTGCAACAAATTTGCTTAAAAATTAGAATTGTTTAACTATTATATTTACATAGCAATTTTAAAAGTGTGATTAAAATATACACCATACTTGACAATTATTGCATTTTGATTTTTTAAACTGTAGAAACCATACTTGCGAATGTTGACACCTTCGTGGAAGGTGTTTTATAAATTACTATTTAGAGACACAAATTGAACATTAAACATGTAATAATAACAAATAAATAAATTATTGAAAGTGAAACCCTAATATTAAGGACACCAAAAAGTAGTTTCTGCTCTTGCCTTCAGAGATGAAGTGCTTCCGACAAGTTAAAAACAAAATAGACTGTGCATTATTAGTTCATTGAAGAATGTTGATGAACAATTTTAGTATAATATATTTGTTAAGAAAGTGTAAAGACATTAAAAAATATAATTTATTATTTCTAATAAGAAACATTTTGTAAATAAATATCCTTATTTCCTTTCTTAGAAGTTAATAAATAATTGTTTATTCAATTATTTTGGATGAAAAATATTACAATGTTATTATGAATAAAATTATTGTTTATTCAATTATTTTGGATGAAAAATATTAGAATGTTATTGTATATTGTACAAAAATAATGTGCGTGTTTAATTATTGGATGCACATTCCATCATATACTTAATATATTGGTGTTTTGCAACCATAATTAAATAATATTAACAATTTTAAATTTATACAATTTTTTTAATTACGAGAAAGTCTTAGGTTTCTGGTACTACTACTACTGCTATTATGATTATTGGTATTTACAGATTCTCTTCTACTTATTTCACTGATGTCCAAATTATCATTTGTAGTTGGTTGAAATAATTTATTAGTTTGCACATGAAGTGGTGTACTTGTTATGATAGGTTGCTTGATTCGTTTGTTAATTATACTATGTGGTCTTCTAAAGGTATTTATTTTTGTTATTGATTTCCTTTTCATGTCAATAGTCTTATTTAAATTAACTAGCTTGCTAGCTAATTGCTGTTTTTGTGGTTTACCTTTTGAATTAACTTTATTAATTTTATCTGTTTTATCCATTTCACTATTTGATTCTCCTTTGGATGTGTTGACTTGCTTTAATTGTTCTACCCTTTTTTTATTCACAATATGAATAGCAGCGCTTATTGCACTATTATCACCAGTAACATTTTTTTCATTTGCATTCTTCTCTAATGTGAAGTTTAGTTTTGTTTGAGAATTTCCTTGACTATACTGTTCAGTCGAGCCATCATTTTTACCTTGTGACTTTTTGTTAGTTTGTAATTTATTAACAGTTGTTTTTTTAATTTTAGTATATGAAAGCTTCTTCACCGCTTGTTTTGTTTGTTTCTTTTTTGGAGTGCTCATCTGGCTAATATCATCATCTGAGCTTTCAAAATCTGATAAATCCTAAAAGAGAAGTAAATGAATAATGTTTTTTCAGTTTTAAAGTCTTTAGTTTAAAAATACTCACACTTAAATTTAATATTGTATCATATTTTTCCAACTTCCATTCCATAGGTGCATTATCTTGTTCAATTATTTGAATAAATGCTTCTTTTAATGTTAAAGTTTTAAAACATTCGAAAAAGATTCTAAATGCTGCTTCATATTAGTATTGTCAATATCATCAAAGCTATTTAAGTCAAATTTTACTTTAATAGGATTTTCTTTTGTTAAGTCATAAAATACATAAACAATTATGTTAAAGTAGATATTAGTTTCAAAATCTTTGTATTTCAGAAACGTTATAAAACAAAAGTATAAGAATAATGCACATCCACAGAACAATTACAAACATCTTCCAAATAAGATTTCAAATCATAATATTGTTTTTTTCGTTTGTGATACGTGTCTAAGTGTAACTTAAGATTTCTTACAAATATTGGAGTATTTACAATATTATCCAAAAAGGTGTTTCTTTAACTACTTGATGCAAATCTATGGCCAATGGAATATCCAAAACTCCAAATGTTCCCTTATTATTTTCATTAAAAATTTGAACAGTATATGTTTTTATATGTTCGTCATCATCATATATTGCAAACTGAAAAATACATTCATCCTTATTAAACTTAATGCAATGAATTCCATTATTACGTTTCTTAACATCTGAGTTTTGTTCGCTAGTTTTTATTTGTTCCATTTGTTCATTGTAATTAAGTTCCATTTCATTAAATATTCTATCTCTCTTCGGACCTTTTCCTTCTTATCGTTTATTTACTCATCTTATTAGTGAGATGCTATTTTTCTTTACACAGAAATACTTGTTTTATCTGTAACACTTTTTGCACGCTGTAATGTACACGCAGGTTGACGTTTGACTTGATTATCTCTCACTTCACTCTATCTCTCTTTCTCTCCCGTGTAAGTAAATCTGATCCCCTGCACCTATGTGTTAGGTTAGGTGACATTTTTGATGAAGATACGGGAATGATGTCATAATATTATATATATATATATATCCAAAGGCCCCCCGATTAATTTTAGATTTGAAAATTTAAAATAACAGTTAAATTTAAGGGTTAAATTAGCTGTCTATATAAAATATATATATATATAGTGTTGGAGAACACGAAGAAACAGACAAATTTTCCTCTTATTCCGAAAGTAAAGAATTTCGACCGGTAGGCGGCGCTGCTTCAACATCTCTATATAGTCTCTAGTCTCTCATCGCCTATTATTTATTATGAGTATATCTATATATAATGTTGGAGAACACGAAGTAAAAGAAAAATTTTTCTCTCATTCCGAAAGTAAAGAATTCGACATCCGAAATCTTGATATCGTTTTATTGTAAAAATGCGGTAATGAATGAATCCAAAATTTTGTCGAAACTATAAAATATGACTAAGAACTATTGGGGGTTAATGTTGAAACGTATAAAAAAAGATGTACATTAAAAAATTAAGAAAGTAAAAATTAAAGGTTTGTTTTAGCTGTATATAGGGCTAGTGCCGCGTACCCATACTTGCCTCGGGTGCGCGACACGCGCCCCTTGATAAGTTTAATTGTAAAAATTGTCAATCGATTTACATAGGCGAAACAAAGCGAATGTTAAAAGATAGAATTTCTGAACATAAAAAAACACACAATACTGAATCAGTAGTATCTATACATATGAAGAATAAAAACCATCAATTTGATTTTGAAAATGTCCAAATATTAGACAATGAAAATGTACGAAAAAACGGTTAATTTCTGAAATGATTTTTATAAATAGTCATTAAAACACACTAAATAAAAAAGAAGACCCAATGGGTTTAAATTAGTTGTACAAGAACATACTGTAACGGCTGTTAAAATTATTCACATTCAGTATATATAGGTATATTCGTGTGT
Source organism: Theocolax elegans (assembly GCA_026168455.1). Taxonomy (NCBI): domain Eukaryota; kingdom Metazoa; phylum Arthropoda; class Insecta; order Hymenoptera; family Cerocephalidae; genus Theocolax; species Theocolax elegans. The sequence goes on from CM047430.1 coordinate 15,045,874, forward strand.
ATATACTAATCATCTGTTAATTTCTTGGAAAATTGTAAGAGTCTTAGATACTCTATATATCTATTTTCTTGATATCTCATTATAATTAACGGTTAGTCCAATTTGACATGGCTCGATGTTGAGCTTAACTTAATTTCAATATTGGTAATTATTGTGTTTTTGTGTATTTGTATAAAAAAATTATTTCTTGCTGTTCATGTTCAATTATGAAAAATTGTTAATATTTGTGTCTCTGTTAATAAATTAGTGCCAGATATTGCTCGATCTATTAAATTATATATAATGTTCTTTAGACGATCTGTATGATAAAAGTTGAAGTTTACAACTCGGTCTGAATTCGATTCTTTACAATACCACTTAGTTACAATTTTGTTGTTTTTTCTCATTAAACTTAAGTCTAAGAAGTTAATTTTATTATTTGTTTCCAATTCATGTGTAAATTTTAAATGTTCGTTATGATTGTTAAAAACACTAATAACTAAATCTATTTCGTCTTTTTTAACACATAGGATATAGTATCGTCCACATATTTGTAGTATGCAATTGTATGAGTTTTTTTAATTTTAGTAAGCAAACTTTTTCAAGGTCCTCCATTACAATGTCTGCTAGAATAGGTGAGATATTTGATCCCATCGGTATTCCAAAAATTTGATGATAATATACACCATTAAATGTAAAAAACGTATTGTTAAATAAAAATTCTACAATATTACGAATTTCATGGAACGGGATCTTACAAGTACTATTTATAGTTGAATAACGTCTGTCTAAACTGTCTAAAAGATCTTTACATGAAACATTTGTGTATAAAGAGATTACGTCAACTGACAGGAAGATATAATCTTCAGATAGCGATTTTTTTACCAACAAGTTTCTAAGTTTTAAACTATTGTCAATATGAGACTTCGGCGGAGGTAACGCAGTTTTTAATTCATTACATATTAATTTTGATAAAAAATAAGTTGGGCTGTTTATGGTTGACACAATTGATCTAAAAGGAATATCCTTTTAATGGATTTTTGGTAATCCATACGCTTTTGCTAAAGAAGTCTGTGTTAACTCATTATTTTGATAATTTTTTAGAAGTAAATCGTTGTCATTAAGTTTTTTTAAAATTATATGTATATTAGATTGTAATTTTTTAATTGGATTCTTATTGACTATTTGATAAACTTTTTCATCATTTAATAGTGCTCTCATTTTTTCTAAATATACTGATTTATTTAAACAAACTGTAATATTACCTTTGTCAGCGTGTGTAAAAAACAGATTAGTATTTTCTTTTAGAAATTTTTTTGTGCTACTAAGTTTACTCATGAACTGTTTTTCTTTAAGAGAAATATGTATTAAATTTTAGTTTATTTAACGATTTATGTAAATAATTAATTTGTATATGTAAGTCTTTAATTTTAAATTTTAGTAATCAATATAGGATTGTTTATTAACTTGATATGTAAACCGATATTTATAGATATACCCATAATGTTGAAACCAAAAATATTGAGTTCCAAAATTTTTACGAGCAAATTATAGATAAAAAATTTTGATGGCCTAAAAGGTTGAGACCGTAAAATATTAAATTCCAAAAGTTTAAAAAACAAATTATAGAACGAAAATTTTTCAGTTCCAAAATGTTGAGTCCTCAAAATATTAAGTTCCAAAAATTTTGAATACAAATTATAGAACAAAAGTTTTCGAGGCCCAAAACTTGGAGGCCTAACAATATTAAATCCCAAAACTTTTAAGATCAAATTATAAAATAAAAATTTTTAAGACCCATAATATTGAGTTAAAAAAATATTGAGTTCCAAAATAAAAATAAAGCCCCAAAAAACAAGGCCCCGGAAAATAAGCCCCCAAAAATAAGGCCCCGAAAAATAAGGTCCAAAAAATAAGACCCATAAAAAATGTGTAATGCCCATATAACAAAAAATTATTCACTTATAAAAAAGTACCATCCAAACCATAGAACCGGAGAAAAACGATGAACCACTTTAATTTAATATACGATTCTTTAATGTTCATTGTTCCTTTGATTATATTATGTTAAATTATATCTGTTAAAGCTTTTAAATTATCTATATATATATATATATATATATATATATATATATGGGCTATTTCTCGTTCAAGTGGTACGATGAAAATTTTAAATCGCTCCAAAATTTGAAAACAGGCTGGAAATATCTTTCAGAAGATAGAAAAAAATTTTTAGGTGTTAAAAATAATTTGCCTAAGAGTTATTCCACCATGAAAAATGGAAATTTTTCAATTTTTTAGAAAAATTTATATTTTTAAAGCCATTTATCTCAAAATCTATTGATTTTTTTTAAAAAACATTAAAAACACCTTTTGTTCAAAATAATCTTTAGAACTTATCTACCTGGGTTACAATTCTTAATTTTAACATCTCGAAGAGATAGGGCACTTGGAAATATTGAATATCAAAAAAAGGCGACCACGCCACAATCGACTTTTAATCTAACACCGCTCAAAAGATCACATTTTTCGCGAGCTTTCGAATGGCGGTGGTTAGATTATTGGCCAAGACCGTTGGTGTAACTTATACCCCATAAACCTCATAAAATCACTAATTTTCATGTATTTTAGGGCATAACTTACACCAGCGGTCTTGGCCAATAATCTAACCACCGCCATTCGAAAGCTCTCAAAAAATGTGATCTTTTGAGCGGTGTTAGATCAAAATCGATTGTGGCGTGGTCGCCTTTTTTTGATATTCAATATTTCCGGGCGTTATATTTCTTCGAGATTTTAAAATTAAGAATTGTAACCCAGGTAGATAAGTTCTAAAGATTATTTTAAACAAAAGTTGTTTTTAATGTTTTTTCAAAAAAATCAATAGATTTTGAGATAAATGGCTTTAAAAATAGAAATGTTTCTAAAAAATTGAAAAATTTCCATTTTTCATGGTGGAATAACTCTTAGGCAAATTATTTTTAACACCTAAAAATTTTTTTCTATCTTCTGAAAGATATTTCCATCCTGAATTCAAATTTTGGAGCGATTTAAAATTTTGAGAACAGCCTGGAAATATCTTGTAGAAATTAGAAAAAATTTTTACGTGTTAAAAATAATTTGACTGAGAATATTCCACCATGAAAAATGAAAATTTTTCAATTATTAAAAAAATTGCTGTTTTCAAATCTATTTATCTCAAAATCTATTGATTTTTTTAAAAAAACATTATTCAAAATAATATTTAGAACTTATCTACATAGGTTACAATTCTTAATTTTCAAATCTTGAAGAGATAGGACACCCGAAAATATTGATTATCAAAAACAGGCGACCACGCCACAATTAGTTTTGATCTAACACCGTTCAAAAGATCACATGTTTCCAGAATTTTCGAATGGCGGTGGTTAGATTATTGGCCAAAACCACTGGTGAAAGTTATGTCCTAATATACATAAAAATTAGTGATTTTATGATGTTTCTGAAAAAACTAAAATTTTTTTGTAATTTAGCCCGCCAGATTGGATTTGTTAATATGAATTCTGTATATCCGAGCGCAAATACATAACCAGCAACACCGAAAAAACTTAGGTACCAATTTTTTTGAAAAGCACTACATATTTCAAAATTAAGTCCATCATATTGGAACCGCCATTTTGAATTTTGCAAATTCGAGCGCAAATTCATAATTAGCGAGCCCAAAAACCTTTAAATACCAATTTCATACGAAAACCTTCATAATTCCTGTTTGAATGATAGTCTATTATTATAATTATTTTTCACAGCTTGCCATTACCGCAAAAAAGAATTTTTTTTAAATTACGGGCATATTTTTAAAGTTTAGGATCTAATTACACTGTTTACATACTTTTTGACATTAAAAAGACATTGTTTCCAACCCAAATCTGAGATTTAAAAAATTAATCGCTCAAAAATCACATTTTCTTATATTAATTTGTAAAAAAACAATATAAATAATTATTTTACAGTGTTTTAAGCATTCACATCGTGTAGAGCGGACCCGAGAACGTATAGAACGATAGGTCCCGGAAATAGCTGAATCCGATTTCATAAAAAGTTATAAGCTCAAAGTAAAAGTAAAATTTTATCTAATTTGGGCATTGATGGGTTAATCTCCTGTATGCTGTCAAAATACACATATTACTATACAATTATAAAAAATTAATTTTTAAATATTTATAATGCTGGATTTTCAATTTATAAGAATTATGATACCAATTTGAAGAATTACTATAAATGTATCAACATTATTATTATAATAACTGAAGATACGTATTTAATACAAAAAATATATTTAATACAATATGTATTTAATACAATAAATCAGATCTGAGATTATAATGATTAATATGATTAATTGATAGTGACAAGTTTGTGAAATTCAAATAGTATATTGCTGAATAATAATAATTTTACCAGTTTAAAATTTTTATTTTCTACCAAGCATATTGCAATCATCTTACATTAATGCAAATAATAATTAATAATACGTAAATATAATTTTAAAATATTAATATTTAACTGTGCTACTTAGAAGCCGAATTCGCATTTTCCATCTATGATGCCGATGGTACCAACGTAATCGACGCAGTGGATCTTGGTAATGTACTTCGTGCACTTAATACAAATCCTACTAATGCAACGATTGAGAAACTTGGCGGTACAAAGAAGAGGGGAGAAAAAACCATGACCTTGGAAGAATTTCTACCAATCTTTAGTCAAGTTAAAAAGGATAAAGAACAAGGCTGTTATGAGGACTTTATTGAATGTTTAAAACTTTATGATAAGGCAGAAAACGGCACGATGCTTGCAGCAGAATTGTCTCACACCTTGTTGACATTAGGTAACATTAATTGAAAATAAATATATTATCTTTTTATATTAAATATTTAACATTATAATTAATTCAAATGTTAGCTAAAAGACAATTTTGAAAAATTAATTGTTTTATTTTACTGAACTTAAAAAGAAGTTGGCGTACTATTGTAACATATTTATAAAGATAAAAATAATTAAAGTCATTCAATATCATGCACATTCAAAATTTAATTATAATATATACCAAAATCATTCCAATTAATTTTTTATACCTAATATTACTACTTTTATATTTTTGCCTACTATTCTTGTTTTTATACCTAATATTAAATCTTGTGAAATATTGATCATTCGGAATTTAATAAACAAACTAATTGATTAATGAATTAATTATAGAGAGTGCATACATTGTAAAGCAAAACATTTTCGTACACATAAACATATAGTAATTACTAGATATGAAGTATAATTAACCATTTATCTGTTAATCTGCATTTTGGTGCATCAAGTGCGCACTGTTCCGAACTGTTATAAAAGTCAAAAGTATGTCCCGCTGTTTTATCATTTCAAGGGTCATAATTGTTAGTAAATAGTATATTATACAACAAGGGCGTGAAGTATCACGCCCATGTTCCATACGATATTTTTGTGATAGTACCCTGTTGAAAAAAATCATATGATATTTTCACCTAAAATTTTCATCTGAAAATTTTAGGTGACTTTTGTTTCATTTTTTTAAGTAAATTAGGTAATTTTATCAGGTAAAAATTTTAGGTAAAAAATTTAGGTAAAATTTTTTGCTTTTGATTTTTTGATAGAAATATTGCTTATATATATGAATTTAAATACGTAAATATATCATTTCAAAATATTATCTAATTAATTTATGTAGTAGTATAAAATAGTGTTCTTAATATTAATATGATTAACAATATATTACATTAATAACCTAAAAAACGTACGTAATAAATTTAAGTAATTTTATCAAGTATTTTGTTGCATGACTATTTATTAAAAAATAATCAGGTGATTTTATTACGTAATAGAATTAGGTAATTTTATCGGGTGATTTTATTAGGTAAAATATTTATCTAATATTAAGTTTTTGTTTCAATTGAAGTTTTAAAACTTTTGTAAACTATGCAAATGAAAGAAAAATTAATTTTCTACAAACCTAGGTTTTTAAAAAGTAATGTAAAAAATTAGGTATATAATTGTAGCTAATTACTTTACTTAATAAAAAGCTGATTAAATTACCTAATTATATTACCAAATTTACCTAAAGAAATTGTTAAATTATAGTAGGTAATATATATAATCCTTGATTATTTTGAACAGGACACGTGGCTAATTTACAAATTTTTAAGCATATTTTTAAATCACGTATTTTAAATATATGACGTCGAACCTTGAAATTACAATATATAAGTCAAAAGACAAAAAGCTACCCTTAATATAATAATTTTAGTCATTTCAATAATTAAAAAGTTAAATTTGGTGATGTAAACACCTAATAAAGTTTTGTTAAAAAATTTGTAAATCACTCACTTGTGACAGTGACATAAATATACACATAAGTCAGGTGAATTAAATATATCTTTATTTTAAACAATTATTTTACGTGATTAAGCGAAGATACATTTTTTTTAATAACACCTTCCATTTTGTAAAAATATAATAATTCTTTTGTTAAAGTAATGTAGATAACAATTTTACAAATATAATCTTAATAACATTAAATGTCAAATCTGAAAGCAAAACCCCCTGTTGCTTCATGTAAGTAGTCTGTTCTATTAAATAGTGTATATATATATATATATATATATATATATATTTGTTCCTAATAACTTATATTTATTTGTTTCTAGTTTTAAAATTTTGAAACTGAACATTATAATAGAATAGACAAAATTGAAATTTCTGATAGGAAATTAAAAATAAGGAAAAATGAACAGTTTTTTAAAAATGGTTAACTTAAAGTCTGTTTGGTGTATTTACGGCAAAGTATATTCCAAAATCCAGCATTTTTATGAAATTTCAAGTCTTAAGATTATGAAATATTACAAAAGTAATAAGAAATATTCAAATTTAATTTACTGATGTAATTTTGAATACAATGAAAACGCCGTATTTCATCATAGATTTTGTTTAACGAATAATGTAGAAAATTTTATAATTTTAAAACTAGAATATACAGTATAAGTGATCACAGACATATTTGCATTGTAATTCTCGAATACTAAAGAAGTAGAT
>CM047430.1:15053041-15123041 GCA_026168455.1 Theocolax elegans
ATAATTAATAACTCGCTTAATAACAATTCTGCATCGGCCGCTCGATTTGTGCTTATTCTAAGGACTAAGTAGAACCTACATACCAAATTTTGAAAGGCTAGCATCATGCGGGTAGAAACGGCAGCATTTAACAACTAAAAAATGTGATTTATTATGTTTAAATAATTAATAACTCGCTAAATAACAATTCTGCACCGGCCGCCCGATTTGTGCTTGTTCTAAGGACTAAATAGAAGCAACATACCAAAGTTTGAAAGGCTAGCATCATGCGGGTAGAAATGGCAGCATTTAACAACTAAAAAATGTGATTTTTTATGTTTAAATAATTAATAACTCGCTTAATAACAATTCTGCATCGGCCGCTCGATTTGTGCTTATTCTAAGGACTAAGTAGAACCTACATACCAAATTTTGAAAGGCTAGCATCATGCGGGTAGAAACGGCAGCATTTAACAACTAAAAAATGTGATTTATTATGTTTAAATAATTAATAACTCGCTAAATAACAATTCTGCACCGGCCGCCCGATTTGTGCTTATTCTAAGGACTAAGTAGAACCTACAGACCAAATTTTGAAAGGCTAGCATCTTGCGGGTAGAAATGGCAGCATTTAACAACTAAAAAATGTGATTTTTTATGTTTAAATAATTAATTACTTGTGAAATAAGAATTCTGCATCGGCCGCCCGATTTGTGCGTATTCTAAGGACTAAGTAGAATCTACATATCAAATTTTGAAATGCTAGCATCATGCGGGTAGAAATGGCAGCATTTAACAACTAAAAAATGTGATTTTTTTGTTTAAATAATGAATAACTCGCTTAATAACAATTCTGCATCGGCCGCTCGATTTGTGCTTATTCTAAGAACTAAGTAGAACCTACATACCAAATTTTGAAAGGCTAGCATCATGCGGGTAGAAATGGCAGCATTTAACAACTAAAAAATGTGATTTTTTATGATTAAATAATTAATAACTCGCTTAATAACAATTCTGCATCGGCGCCCGATTTGTGCTTATTCTAAGGACTAAGTAGAACCTACATACCATATTTTGAAAGGCTAGCATCATGCGGGTAGAAATGGCTGCATTTAACAACTATAAAATGTGACTTATTATGTTTAAATAATTAATAACTCGCTAAATAACAATTCTGCACCGGCCGCCCGATTTGTGCTTATTCTAAGGACTAAGTAGAACCTACATACCAAATTTTGAAAGGCTAGCATCATGCGGGTAGAAATGGCAGCATTTAACAACTATAAAATGTGATTTATTATGTTTAAATAATTAATAACTCGCTGAATAACAATTCTGCACCGGCCGCCCGATTTGTGCTTATTCTAAGGACTAAGTAGAACCTACATACCAAATTTTGAAAGGCTAGCATCATGCGGGTTGAAATGGCAGCATTTAACTACTATAAAATGTGATTTTTTATGTTTAAATAATTAATAACTCGCTTAATAACAATTCTGCATCGGCCGCCCGATTTGTGCTTATTCTAAGGACTAAGTAGAACCTACATACCAAATTTTGAAAGGCTAGCATCATGCGGGTAGAAATGGCAGCATTGAACAACTAAAAAATGTGATTTATTATGTTCAAATAATTAATAACTCGCTAAATAACAATTCTGCATCGGCCGTTCGATTTGTGCTTATTCCAAGGACTAAGTAGAACCTACATACCAAATTTTGAAAGGCTAGCATCATGCGGGTAGAAATGGCAGCATTTAACAACTAAAAAATGTGATTTTTTATGTTTAAATAATTAATAACTCGCTTAATAACAATTCTGCACCGGCCGCCCGAATGGTGCTTGTTCTTAGAACAACAGCGAAGCTGTATAACAATTTTCAAATACCTAGCATCATGCGCCCTATAGATATTATTTTTTAATTCTATGAATTGCAATAATTAGTTATTATAAATGTTTTTAGTGTTTTTTTTTTAAACTTGAGATTGATACAGGTGTTTTCTAATAAGTACCATTATTTAAGATTAACTGTATGTAAAATGTATGTAAGTTCTCACCAAAACGCAAAACTGATTTCTTAGTGAATTAGTACAAAATCAGTAATGAATCAATGTTGTATCATTATGGAATCAGTACTGTATCAATTTTGAAATTATTCAATTGAAGAAGAGCAATGTGCCCTTAAAAATTCAGTATTCAATCAACTCAGAATCAGTGTCAAATCAATACCCTGTTAAAAAATTCACGCTGATTCAGTACTGATTTTTCTAAATATAAAAATAAAATAAATTTTTTTAGATAATTGTCTAAAAAAAATTTGGTAAAAACAAATAAAATTGTCAAAAAAACATAAAATAAATAAAAAAAAGTATTACACATTTTTCTGTATATCTTAGTTATTAACCCATCCACTTATTAACCGCGGTCAATGCTGCTTAACTTTCATTATCTATCATTTCTCAGTCTATTCTCAATGCTACATTCACAAACAGTTACCAAGATAATAAAAACATAATTGTAGAACTACAAAAAACCCAATTAGAATTTATTTTAATGGTATTAATTTTAATGGAATAAACATATTTTTAAAAATATGGACAATTTCATACAAGTTAAAATTTTAATGTACATATCGGTACTATATTAGAAGAACAATATATATTTAGTAATATATTGCAGCAATTTCATATTAATTGTAACTAGGCTTTTTGAAACGTCTACAAATATGTTTTCATTATCTTATTGTAACTGTTGTGAATGTAGCAGATAGAAAATAGTAAATCATGCATTAGAAAATACTAAAATCAGTATAGAAGTAATATTCGTTCATTTGTACGATATTAATTTCTCCATAATGTATTAAAACGTAAATATCTCTATTTTATTGGTTTAAAATAAAATACAAAAAATAATTTTAAACCAATAGAAAAGAGATATTTACGTTTTAATACATATGGAGAAATTAATATGCACAAATGAGTATTATTATTAATATTATATTGTTTATTTATTGATGTAAGATACGCCAGGGCTAACAATTATGAAATAAATTTTGTGTAGTATACTTTTTGAGTAAATGTACTAAATTTTTCAGCAGAAAACTTGATGATTTCATTTTGATTTCAGTATTTTCTGTTGCAGTAAGTTTTTATAAAGTAAGATAAGAATTGCTTAAGTGTAATCGAAATTACATCATACTTGTGTTAAGACTATATACGCATGCGTGAATAACCGCCCGAAGTTTGTAGCGCCTCCAACGTCTCGTCGTGCGCCACGAGAAAGAGCAGAACGTATTCGACCGTTAAGTGAGACGGATCGAAAGAGAGCTCGTACTGAGTGTGTGCGTTGAGCTATAGGGCAGTGTGCTGCGTAGAGTTTGGAATCCCCTATTCCGGATTAATTATTATTTTCATCCTACTTATATATATATTCTTTTTTTTTACTTGTATTTCTTTTATTTAATATAACGTATTAATATTAAATCTCAAGATCATTCATTAAATTCTTCAATACGCTTACCTTATCCTGACCAAACGATAACACTTGCGAATTTTTCACCTTTGTAGAATGTCTTTTTGATATTTAACAATTGGATTAATGACATATGTACTTGAAATGTTAAATAATATAACCATGTAACGGTTTGGTTGCCGCGCGGATGTTTATTTTAATATCGCGGCTGCTCAGCGGTACGGTTAAACTTACCGTATTTAAATAAACATATTTTTCTCGCGATGCGGCGACGGTTACCTGTCCGTTCTACCAAATCTGTTAAATGTTAATCTGAAACCGAGTTACTGTTTCAGATAACAACCAGGAAAAATTCAAATCTGAAATTGACCGCGAAACAGGGATATCGCGTCGAGCACTTGTCAACCAGAAATATACGAGCTCTTAGGATTACGGAAGGAATCGTACGTGGATTAAATTCAATTAATCGAACACCGGATTGAATTTAAATAATAATATGAATTTATTGAAATAAAGATAAAGATAAATAACAAATAAAATATCTGATTGTCGCCGAGGTCTACGCTTTTATTACAAGTCGGTAAACGGCCGACTTGTAGAGAGAGGGGAAGAAAATATCGCGAACTAAAATAATATATCCAGTCAACGGGACTGGTATAAAGAAACACGATTATTTACTAAGTGCAAATAAAAACACGATCGCGTGAAGTGGTACCACTTACTTTGTACGCTGCTGTAGTCGTTGGTAAACAACGACCAGCCGATCGGTTGCTTTCTCTCTCTCTCACTCTCGCTGCGGTGTCGGACGGATTGTCCGCTCGCCCGTGCACCGGGGTTGTGTGGCTGCAGGCAGATGCACGGTGTAGCAACACTCACTGCAAATGCAGGATCGGCCTGCAGTCGAAACACACACACAAAACTCACGGTAAATCACAGCACGGCGAAGCTAAACACGGGACGCGGGGGGATCACACCTGTCACGTAAGAAGGTGATTATTACTCTATCCAGTGCGCGCGAATCTCCCCCTTACCTCTCTAATGAGGTGCGTGCGCGAATCTTTCGCGCGCGAAGTTGATCCCGCCCGTGTAGCCACGACGAACCGAGCCGAGCCGAATCTCGCCGGCTCGAACCGATGCGAACATTATGATACTGTTCGCTCGTATTGCTCGAATTCGTCAAACGGTGAGGTAAACAGTACCTTACCGTTACAAATCTTAAAGAGATGTTATTACTTCCATACTGATTTTAGTATTTTCTATTGCATGATTTACTATCTTCTATCTGCTACATTCAGAAATGGTTACAATAACGTAATGAAAACATATTTTTAGACGTTTCAAAAAGCCTAGTTACAATTAATATGAAATTGCTGCAGTATATTACTAAGTATATATTTGTTAAAAAATATGTTTATTCCATTAAAATTAATACCATTAAAATAAATTCTAACTGGGCTTTTTGAAATGTCTACAAATATGTTTTTATTATCTTTGTAACTGTTTGTGAATGTAGCATTAAGAATAAACTGAGAAATGATAGATAATGAAAGTTAAGCAGCATTGACCGCGGTTAATAAGTGGATGGGTTAATAACTAAGATATACAGAAAAATGTGTAATACTTTTTTTTATTTATTTTATGTTTTTTTGACAATTTTATTTGTTTTTACCAAATTTTTTTTAGACAATTATCTAAAAAAATTTATTTTATTTTTATATTTAGAAAAATCAGTACTGAATCAGCGTGAATTTTTTTAACAGGGTATTGATTTGACACTGATTCTGAGTTGATTGAATACTGAATTTTTAAGGGCACATTGCTCTTCTTCAATTGAATAATTTCAAAATTGATACAGTACTGATTCCATAATGATACAACATTGATTCATTACTGATTTTGTACTAATTCACTAAGAAATCAGTTTTGCGTTTTGGTGAGAACTTACTACTGAGTCAGTATTGATTTTGATCAATATCAGTAGCTATTATTTATTAATTCCATAATGATTTCATCACAGAATCAATACTGAATCAATAGGATCTTTTTCAACGGGGTTCGTGCATTCCTAATTTCTATCTTTAATTCTTTTCTCAAAATTTTATACGTGTTCAACAGCACTGAATCGCGACGATGTTTAGCTAGTTTATACAGCTTATCACGCTCATCGCATTTCGCCCTAATCTCCCAGTTCATCCAAGGAGCTGTGCGCGTACGAATTGTACGTGTTACCATCGGTGCCTGCTTATCCAGGTTAGAAATGAGAGAGTTCCGGAAAGCTTTACAGAAGATGTTCACAGACAATGAGGTATCAAAAGTAGCACGCAACCTAGTAAGATTATTACTTATCACTTTCGAGAACTCTGAATGTACACAATTATTAAAATCACGAATCGAATATGTAACAGGACTTGAACGAAGTACAGTGTAACGTGGTATTCGCGTACCCGATAGAATTAATTATTTTTAATAATTAAATTAATCGTTGGGCCGCGTTGCCCAATACCGCGCAGACAATTAATTTATTTATTTACCGAACTGCGGCTGTCGCCAGGAACTTGAGTTCGCTGGGAGGAACGGTGTGGAGGATTCGGGCGATCCTCCTTGCCTCGCCACGATTGTTTTAAATTAATGCATTTCGGCGGGAGCGGGGAGAATAAAATAAACACAATTGATTAAAAATAAAAATAAAAGAAATATTTATTTAAATTTATCAATTAACAAAATGGCCACTCAGGCCGCGTGCCGCGACAAAAGTTGCTTTGCGCGGGCGGAAGTCCCGGGAAACCTGTCGAATCGAGATCCTCGCCTGCGACAGGTTTCACTCCCGGGAACCGCTGTTCGAGTACCGTTGTACTCGAACACGTTCCCGATGTACACTCACACACAAGGGAGGGGGAGGGTCACGATAGTAAAGTTAACACTTACCGGTGACGCTCCTCGGGGATGGCCCAGCCGATCCTCGGCGACTGGTCGATCTCCTTGACAAGGGGACGACCGGTGGTTGAGGTGGCGAAGGCGGCCCTTGCCACAGCGAGTGAGTCGCGATCCGCGGTGTCACCCGCGCACGACCCCGTCCTTGATACACACACACACACAAGCACACACAAAACTATGCGGGACACGCATAGTCCACCCGAGTCTCCGCACTTAGCTCTGCTCCGGAACAACCGTTCACAGAGCTTACTACAGAGATGGGTGGTATGTACTCTCGGCACTTTACGAGCAGTACAGAACGTATAGACAATATAATAATCCGTCCCAATCGACGGATCGCGATCGTCTAATTTCTCGAAAAAGGGATGAGAGTGGGGAAACACACACACTCTTTCGCGCTCCCATCCCTACGTATAGTCGCGCGCGTAATTGTACACTCATAGAAAATGTAAACAAGTGTCGTCGGTTGGCCTTGACATACGAAAGGCTCCGACGACTTACAATTCGCGAATTTAAGTACTCTATTCGTCGTGAATAGATTGTGTGACGATTTCCGTCACAACAGGAAGACAATAATCGATGATAATATAGTCATGGCCATTTACAAATGGGCTGCCTGAATGTTTTTTATCTTCAACCTTTGACTCAGCATCAACAATAAAAACATCGAGCTATGTATCACAATTTTCTCGATGATGGGTTGCATTAAAAGGCACGAGATAAAGTGAATATTCCTTTATAAGATCGATTAGACGTGCGCTATAATAATCAACTAACATAAAATTTGAATTTAAATCACCAGTAATAATAATATTATTGTAACGGTGAGAATACTCCTGCAATACATTAAAAAAATTTGTTAAAACATGTCCCTTAGGACGTCAATACACAATTGCGAGAAGTATCTTAACATTACGAATTGACAAATCTAAAATTAAATATTCCGTATCATTTATGTCAGTTATCTGAAGAGCCTCATGCACTCTAAAAGAGATGCCATTTTGTAGATAGCACGCTACACCTTCACCTTGCATAAATTCCCGTTTAACAGTAATAGATGGTAGTCCTCGATCATTGCGTATTAGTACATACCCATCAACATTGTATATGGAATCAGAACGATTTGGGGTCAACCATGTCTCAGACAGTGCAAGCACACCCAAATTCTGCGAACTTATCAACGATGCAACCTCAACTTGGTGGTCTAGTCACGAGCTTACATTTACATGTGCAACTCTCAGATAAGCAGACGATGATGTAATAATTTCATTGTTCACGTCCTGACAAGGATCGTTAACATTACTATCAATATGTAGTCACAAAAGCAATTTATTAAGATCATCCTCGGTTACAATTCGAAAACTCTCCGATTTATCGTTCTTCGTACGTATATAACGCTATCACGAGTCCAAATGTACCTATGTTTGAGCGGCTCAAGTTTATTTTTTACTAGTAGGCGCAACTAGTGAACGGCCGGAGGCAACATCTCATAAATATTAACAGGCTTCGAGGAAAGATTTCCAGCATTTTTAACGAGACTGTCATAAGTAATATTACCAAACTTACACTTAACTTCCAACACAAAATTCTGCACTTCCAACTGCTTAAAACGAATAATAAATGATTTAGTATCTGCATTTCCCGAAGAAGGTTAACTAGAAGAAGGTTGAGTAGAAGAACGATTTAGCGCACGGTTTAAGGGAAAAGGGCAAGTATCAAGAATGTCAACATTAACATGATCTAATTAGAGAACATGTAAAATATTTTTAGCTAAATAAATAAGAGAAATATCACAAGATGCAGGAACACCAGTGACTTTAATTTGTGTATTTGGTACTGCTCTGACATGCCTATCTTTTAATTGCGCAACCTCCGAACGTATAAGTACATTTTCACTCTCCAATTCCGTTATTCGCTGATTTTGTTGCTCGATAATACTCATGAAATTGTCTAATCTCGTATTAATCAATTGGGTATTCTCTTTCCCACTATTAAAGAGAAACGCAGACTGCTGAGATGGAGTCCCAGTCAACTGGTAAATTCATGTTAACCACCAATGATGTACTAGCAGAAGCACTGTTAGAAATCAGATTGAGATTGCCAGAAGACACAGGGCTCAGATCACGATTGAAATCTAATGACAAATGACGAGCAGAAGAAGACAAAACATTAGCTTCCCTAACTTTCAGTAATTTCATATACGAGGATTTATCTACTGGGTTACCAAGTCTTAATGCACAGCACAAATCTAGAAATGTAAGACTGACTACCCAACAATATAACCTTGGTCTTGGAGACGTTAAGCGCCAGACCATTCAACGCAGCCCATCTCGCAACCGCCCCCGCATCCCCAGTCACCCTCTCAACAGCCAGGCCGAACTCCGAAGGCAGAAAGGAATAGTAAAGCTGTATATCGTCAGCAAACATCATACAGCTCGCATGCTCCAAGACCGCAGGCAGGTCATTAATAAAAATAGAAAATAAGAGGGGCCCCAAGACACTGCCCTGAGGGACACCCGCATAAACCACAGCCCAGGCCGATCGGTCGCCCCCTTCCCCTTCGACAGCCTGCGTGCGGCCGCGAAGATACGAGAAAAACCAGCAGATAACTAAATCAGAACAGCCAACCGCCCGGAGCTTACGAAGGAGCGCGCAATGGGGGACCGTATCAAAAGTATTAGAAAAATCAAACAGAACTAGTAGAGTAACCTTACGCTGGTCAATACCCCTGCGCACATCCTCCAACACCCCGAGCAGCGCCGTCTGAGTGCTGTGGCCCCGACGAAATCCAGCCTGCCTGCATGACAAGAGATGGTTCCCCTCTAGATAACTCGAAAGTTGTCCGTTTACGACGCACTCAAGCAGCTTCGACACCTCGCACAATCTCGCTATAGGTCTAGTGTCGGCAACGCTACTGCACACTCTAGACTTTGCCAGCGGGCACAGCAGCGCTCTCTTCCACTGCGAAGGAAAGTATCCCGACCGAAGCGAGGCATCGAAGACACTCGCCAAATGCTCCAGGATGGACGAGCCCGAGAGCTTAAGCATCGGAACAGATATACCATCGACACCCGTCGCCCTCGAGGTCGCCCTCCCAAGCGCCAAGCTAACATGGTCCACACTAACACTATCAAAGCAAAACCGACTATGTGTCAAGACCGGGGCGAAGTTTAATACATCAGTTAAACCATGAAGCGATATTGGGTCGGACTGGCATGATATGGCCGCATAATGAGTATTTAATTCATCTAAAGAAAATATTGATGAGGGAGAAGGCTTTGAGCGCCGTGAGACGCCGTAACTTTTTAAAATGCGCCACTTAGACTTCGCATCAACGGCTGTATTTAATTCTTGGTTAATATAACGGTATTTAGCCGACTCCAAAGCACTCGAGGCCATACTGCGCAGGCGACGGTAACGTTCAATGTCGCGCGGATCGTTGCTTCGCCTAACGATGCGAAACGCTCGCCTCCTCTCCTTAATCAAACTACGAACCTCGAGCGTAACTCACGGTTTCAACTTCGTGCCCACAACGTGCGTTTTTATTGGCGCTAGCTGGTCAAACGCGCCAACAATGGCCTCACTCAACCCCCTCACAGCCGAGTCAACAGCCACGTTGTCATTATCAGCATCAGCATGCACAGGACCAATCGCGAGATTCGGGTCAAGGTCGAAATAGTATATACTGGCAAAGCGATCGCTATCGAGCCCCCTGAGCTTACGCGTACCATAACCCCTTGGAGGACATTTAGGTCTCGCCAAATTCATCTCGATCATGATAGCATCATGCCCCGAATCGGCAAGGAACGGAATATCGGATTTCTTATACTTATATTGCAACACGCTATCACGCAAGATGAAAATGTCGATCCAAGTATGAGATATGTATCCCGTGCATTGAGCGTGGTGCGTTGGCTCTGACGGTACCAGCAATAAATTGAGCTCGTTAATTCGTGAGGACATATATTCAACAGCGGCACAAGGCCGATTAAAATTAATATTAAAATCGCCCGTAATAATAATATGCTCATACTGTGGGCTTAAATCATGTAAAAGGTCGAAAAATAAAGAGGGCATAGATGCGCCCGGGCGCCTATAAACTACACAAAATAATAATTTAAACAAATTGCACGAGATGTCCAGGATTAAAAACTCGGGTGAGTTATCGAAAATTGAGCCCGATTGGCCCACAACTTTGACTCTATAAAGGTTACGAACATAAGCGCCCACCCCTCCTCCCTCCTTCCCGATGCGGTCAAGTCGATAAAAATTATAATTTTGCAAATGAACAATATCAGAGGCATCAAGAGGAGTGAGGAAGGTCTCAGAGACAGCAATAACATCATGTGCATGAGCATGCACCAAAGCTTCAATGGCCGCGAAATGAGTCTTAATCCTATTTACGTTTATGTGGAAAACACTAAATCTATTTATATTAAAACTTAGTCACATTGAAGAGCCAGAAGGGCCATCAATATAATTATTATTAGCAATTGTATGAGGGTTGCACTGACTAAAATCTGTGTTTGCGTCCACAGGTATCAACTGGCTGTCTTTTCTCTCTCTGATGAAAACGTGCAAGTTGCGGACGACCGGCATAGCATAGTGTAGTATATGGCACTCGCGAAGGGCGCGGGACCAAACCAAGTGCACTGATTTTGGCCATATAGGCCTAATGTATAAGCTCGCAGCGCCCCCAGCACCAAAAATACCCTGCGCGTTTAAACCGCCCAATCTACCGCTTCGCGCCATAATTAAATCACGAATTTCCGCCGATACAACCCTAAAAACCAGGCCACGTGATCTGTCAGACGACGCGCCGCTATCCCGTGACGACGCCCCCGCATCCACAGCAACCATCGTCTCACCATCCGACGGCCTAGCCGACAACGACTGTGCCCGACGACGAGGCTCCCACTTGCGAACATCAGTTACTTGATTGAAAATCAAATGCAGTCCGAGAGCACCGAGCAGCAATTTAATAATATCTTCGTCACCATTGGTGACAGGCTCTGGAATACCAAGCAGCAAGATCTCGCATGAATCAGACTGCGAGCGATTGCCCAAGGTTGGGTTGGCAGTTATAGACGAGCTCGACGAACTCGAAGAAATCGAAGAGATCGGCCCATCGATATGCGCCCCGTGCGCCGACTGAATGCGGGTGTTAAGTTCATCAAAACGCGCATCCGTGGACTGTGACAGCGTGCCAATCTCATCGCGAACACTTTGCAAGTCGGCTCTCATCACATCTGTAGCACGCGCGAGCGAATCAAATTCAACCCGAGTAGCCTGAAACTCGGCTTGAACTATGTTAAGACGCGAATTTAATTCAGCCAGCCGTTCATCAATTTTACGCTCAACACGGTCGGCCACATTATTTTCCACGCGCGCGGCAAAATCATTCATAGAATGAAGAAACCAGCCGGGCGGCTCGTTCTCCATCGCAGTAAGTTGTTCACTGTGTAAGAGGGGCGAGAGATCCGTCCTACCGGCGCGCGGTTGCTTGGCAGCCAATAACTTCGATGGCGGCGTAGGCGTGGCGGGCCGCTTCAGTGAGCGAGCGGCAACTGTGGGCGTGGCTTGCGCGATCGAGTGCGCGCCTGCCTCAGACGCAGAAGTAGTGAGGAAACCTGCGCTTGTCGTCCCAGGAGGTGCTGCCCCCTTACTTTTCGCCGCGATAACACAGCACGGAGACGTATCTAAGATCACGCTTGCGTCAGCACACTTCGTGTGTACTTTACAATTACAGCTCGCACACGCCGTCGCTTGCGAAGCCCGTGTAAACTTACCATTGCAGATCGGACAAAGCGAACTAGACGCCGTCGCTGACATAAGTTACGGCACAAAGTAATCAGTCACTGACAAGCAAATAAAGCATACGTTACGCATGCGTAGAATGCCAGCGCATGTACAGACGAGCAGTCGACGACTCACCGAACTCCAACGCGCTGCTCACCAGGTGTAGCTACAAGCGGTATAGAAATGTCGTGCACACCTCTATCTAACTCTAATATCGAAGACCAAACGGCGAGAACAGCGTGCGCACCAGTACACTGCGTCGAAAATCTCAAGGCCACGACTGGTAAAAGGCAATGCCGCCAACCCAAGAATAGCTCGATCTCGTCCAAGCAGCAAAACTGCAAAGTCACGCCACTAACCTCAAATTTGTACAGGCAATTTTAACCAACGATAGTATGCAAACCAGATCTCAAAACAAGTGAATTTATGTCCCAAGATGGCTTGCATAAGGGTGCTTGCAAGGACCTGCAACAAAAACGCCCGAAAGCAGAGCGCGGCAGCAAAAAATTCTCAAGAAAATAAGAGCTCACACAAGAGCGTCTGCCAATACTCACAGAGAGAGAGAGAGAGAGAGAGAGAGAGAGTGAGAGAGTGAGAGAAGTGGAGTGAGGGCAGATGGGAGGGAGAGACAGAGAAAGGAGAAGAGGGACGAGATTTATTACAAAAACATAATGTATTGTCTTTCAAACAATATATATACATTTTATAGTAAAAAAAATTGTAACATAAATTTAATGAGTTTCTATTACATATAAATCAAATATAAAAAGTAAGCAATTCTACAGTTTTTAACATAATGATTTTAATACATTTATATTTTGGTACAAAAATACCAACATATTGACTGTATCAATAACTCTCCCTTTCTCCCTATCTCTCTGCCGGTGACCAGGATTTGGATTTGAATTTGAATTTGAACTTAGAGTCAAACTTGATTTCTTCCCCATTACCTTGCTCTCCTGTTAATCTTTCACCTCACGCACCTTATCCACTTATCTCCTCTCATTACGCAACATCACTCAACCTGTCATCGTCCAACTTATTCTCTACACATCATCGCACGCAATCATTCTGCATGTCGTCACCTAATTTATTACTCACTCAGTCATCTCTCATGTCCTCACCTAATTTATTATTCACCCCTCATAGCTCTCATTCATTAGGCTCAGTGTCACATAACTTACCACTTTCTCATCTCGATCTTCATTTGCCTACGCATATTTACACTTCTTCTTGCGCTGATCTTTCCGACCACCTCCTGACTTCCGTTTCTCACCTCATGGTATCTGCTCTTTCTGCCTTTGATACTATCGCGCCGGCTAAGCTGATAACGGTCGTCAATAAATCTAAGCCATGGGTGACAGCGGAGGTTAGAAGGCTTATTAAGGCCAGGAACTTGGCGTTTAAAAACTTCAAAATTTCTAACCATATGGAGTTTTATGAGAAATATAAGGCTCTTAGGAATAAAATCTCTAATCTTCTCGATTGCAATAAGTATAATTATCTATCTAATAAATTAAAGAGCGCTGTAAACCCGAAAGCGAAATGGAGAGAATTAAAAAACCTTGGTCTCTGTTCTAAGCCTAACTCATCGCCGCTGGATTATTTCTCTACCCAGGAATTGAATAATCATTATGCCTCCATTTCCAATCGGGTTCCTCCGCTCTCATCCTCTTTTTTAAACTCAATCCTTTCCCCTGTCTCCGGCCATTCTAGTCCATCCTATTTCGATTTTAACGTAGTTAGTCCCTTGGCAGTTCAGCGTGCTCTTTTTAATGCGAAGTCAAGGGCGGTGGGGACGGATGGACTCTCTGTGGCGATGCTCAAGCTCCTTGAGCCGCAACTAACCCCACAACTCACATCACTCTTTAACGATATGTTGTCGATCGGCTATTTTCCTGACTGTTGGAAGAGGTCGCTTCTTTTTCCATTGGCGAAGTCGAACAGGATCGAATCATGCTCGGACACTAGGCCTATTGCTAAACTCAGCGAAGTCTCTAAGTTACTAGAACGCCTGGTTTATTCGCAGTTTTCATTTTATCTTGAGTCTAATCATTTACTGATAGACAGACAAGCGGGGTTTCGCAGAGGTCATAGCACGCAAACTGCACTCTTGGGTGTCCTCAATGACATCAGAAGGGCTATTGACTCACGATTAATCACTATATTGGTCCTGTTCGATTTCTCCAAGGCATTTGACTCAGTACCGCATGGTCCACTATTACTTAAATTTCGTGATGTGGGTTGTTCGCACACTGTGTTGAAGTGGTTTTACCACTACTTAGTTGGTCGTTCACAGGCCGTTGTGGACGAGTTGGGAGTCTGTTCCGATTGGCTTGAGGTAAATTCGGGCGTACCGCAGGGCAGTGTCTTGGGTCCCTTACTCTTTTCAATTTTTATTAACGACCTCCCTAATGTACTCGTATTTAGTAAGTACATGATATATGCTGATGATGCCCAGGTTTATTACTCTTTTCCCCCTGGGGAACTTGAACTGGGTATACAAAGAATCACTCATGATGCTAACGCTATAGCATCTTGGGCCTCCATAAATGGTCTAAATTTAAATGTGAGCAAAACAAAAGTAATGATCCTGGGCAGTAAAGCTTATATCTCGCGTATCGATCTAGCCACTGCCCCGCGAGTTAAGCTTCTGGATAGCTACCTTAATTATGAAAATCAGGCAAAATCTCTGGGTGTCTGGCTACTTCCTACCCTGGACTGGTCCAAGCACGTTTTGGCCATTTCTCAGAGGGTTCACGGAATCCTGCGTTCACTCCGTTTCCATCGAAGGGCCTTCTCTAGGAATACCCGCAAATATCTTGTTGAGGTCTTAATTTTTCCTCATTTTGATTACGCTTGCGCTGTCTATAACGACTTGGACCGGACCAGAAACTTAAAACTCCAGAGGCTCCTCAACGCGTGTGTTAGATTTGTTTGGGGAAATTTACGTAGGTTCGATCACGTTACGCCATACAGATTGGAGTTGGGATGGTTATCTGCGGAGTCGAGACGGTTATTTTTCATTGGTTCTTTATCATTCAGCATCCTGTCGCATAATTCCCCTCATTATCTTTCCGATCATTTTATTCGTTTCAGTAGCTCATCTGATCAGCGTACTTCATCTCGTCATCCTCCTAAACCATTGACATATCATCCACCTCGTACTGAATCGCTCCATAAATCTTTCGTAATCACTGCATCTAAATTTTTAAATTCACTTTCTATCATGTCGTTTGATCCATCTCACATAAACTCGTTCAAAAAACTTGCCTTCTCTCATCTTCTTCGTCTCGACTCCGCGGCCTGGGAGGAGAGAGTTGCGACTGAGGGGTTAGTCCGTTCCCAATTTAGCGAGACGAGCGAAGACTGCGATTAATTAATTGTATTTTGTTATTGTATTTTGTTATTGTAATTTTATGGCGCTGCGCTCCTGTTATTTTTATTGTTATTTATTCGTTTTCTTGTTTACTTTTTACACTGTTTATTCATCATTCGCTTTTATACATTGTTATTTTTATATACTTGGCGGAATCCTGTTCTCAGATTTCCTGAGTTGGGAGAGGGTGAGTGACTCGGCCCCCAATTCCGAGGGTCCGATATAGACCTCCTGCGATAGTGGAGGAAGAGGATTGCCACTAGTGCGCCTCGAAATCGTGTTGCTTCGTCGAGCCTATGTCGGCGATCAACTGTTTAACATGCGATATTTCTTGGTTACTAACACGCTTGGTTATCGAAAATATGCCGTTAACGATTCTGCTATTCATCTGGGCGAACTCGTCAAGGGAGACTCTACCTAGGGATGAAGGGACGGCCGCTAAATCAAAGTAGACATCCTTCGGGGTGTACTACGTGCAGCGTCAAAATACTGAGGCGGGCCTTTCGAGGTCTGCCTTGGGGCACATCCGGACCGAAGTAGTTTCTCATCCAGACGAGTCGCTGGGATGTCTCACAGAAGGGTGTCCCTTTCATCAAAATTCTCTTCGTATAAAGTCAGTAAGTCGAGATGTGATACACATCCGAACTGAAGGCTTTGCGTTGAGTGAGATGTTAAAAACACCGTTGCGTACAAGCTTTTGCTTGTACGCAATTTTTCTCTCTTTCAAGGGATTTTTCGAACGGTATCCCTTGGAAGGCTTATGGAAGGATTGTCGAATGTTTTACCTTTCATAAGCAATAGCGTACAAGCCTTTTGGTTTGTACGCTTTTTTCTCTTTCAAGGGATTTTCGAACGGTATCCCTTGGAAGGCTTATGGAAGGATTGTCGAATGTTTTACCTTTCATAAGCAATAGCGTGCAGGCCTTTTGGTTTGTACGCTTTTTTCTCTTTCAGGGGATTTTTGAACGGTATCCCTTGGAGAGCTCGTGAAGGGAGTGACGAATGCTTTACCCTTCACGAACAGTCGAACGTTAGGCTACCTACCGCAAAAACTCCTCGGGGATCCGGGGAGTAATAGGGAGGCGTGCTTCGGCATGTCGACAGTTGGACCAGGATGACTTTACTCTGGTACGCAGGGACTGGGATCCGAGCCCCACGTTGGCGTACCTCTGAGTCGAAAGTGAAACGCCAGCGTGTCCCCAGTATTGGGTTGGACTCTGCGGGGTGTGTGGTTGCAAGCAGGCTTGACGGGTGAAGCGATTTGACCCGGATGCTGCTTATGTTCGAAAGCAGAAGACGGCGGGGAGCTAAACACCGCCGAATTCTTACCAAGAATTACGACTCTAGGCTAACCGTGTAATGCGGTGGGCTGTAGTAAGGAGTTTTGGTACACTTAGTGGCCTCTCATCGAGGTTAATCGATGCCGTAGGGGCTCTCATGAGAGTCTCACTTTTCATTGGGGAAACTCTAGGCACCATCGCCGACGAATGAATCCGACGAGCTGTGAGGCTTGTTGACGAGGGCTCCGGGGCAACAAATACTGCGGATTGATGCGGTGATATTGCCCTAAGGAAAGACTCTAAGACAGTCATAGAATAACTGTTATTTTTATATACATTGTTATTTTTATATACATTGTTATTTTTATATACATTGTTATTTTTATATACATTGTTATTTTTATATACATTGTTATTTTTATTGTTTTTATTATTTTTACTTTTAATTTATTTTATTCTGCGGCGTTTTTACACTGCGATTTTGCTCATGTTATTATATTCATATATTTATATTTTTATTCTTTTTGCGTTTGTTATATTTTTATTATTATTATGTTTAATCTTGTATTTTTTATTTGTATTTTTTACATTGTATGTATTTTTGTGTTAACAGGGTTTCTACCCTAATAACCCAATAAAGTTTCTATCTATCTATCTCTCTCTCGCTCTCTCACTCTTTCGCTTTCTCTCTCTCTCTCTCTCTCTCTCTCTCTCTCTCTCTCTCACTCACTCTCTCTATCTCTCTTTCGTCTCACTATCTGTCTCTTTCTCGTCTTTCTCTATGGCTGTCTGTTGCTCTCTTTTTCATTCTCACTCTCAATATAGTATTTTGCGGGCTGAGGTCACAAAAAACATTGTAATAATCTTTTATTAATTTAGTGATATAAAAAATAAATAAATACAACGGTTTTTAAATACCCGTGTACACGTATTTTTGATATTCACGTATCCGCATACCCGTGTCTTAAATGACGTGTAGTACGAATATCCGTGACACGGGTACACGTGTATCCAAATACACGTATAAAATCGCAAGCTCTGATATATACTACTAAAGATCGTAATCGTAATTTTAATTAAAATAATAAACACATTTATTTTCTTTTACAATTTGATCATTTTATTACAACATAATATACATAATTTCAAATATTTAAACTATTCAAATTCTAACAAATTAACAGGGTCGATTATAAAGCAAGTTATCTAATATTCAGTAGGAATATGATAACAAACATATTTTAAATGATTTACATCAATTATTGTCGTTGCATCATTTCCAATGCCTCCATCTATATTAACTGAAAACGGTATCGTTATATCAAATTAATTGACAACTGTGTAATTTTTACTTGTACAGCTACAGATTTTGCTACATGTACAATCAGTTCTACGTAAAAAGTATTGAATACTGCCTGTGCATACATTTAAATTATCAATGAATTTAACAAAATAGGATTCCGTTTTCTTAATATTAATTTTTGATGTAACTCCAACTATGTATGTATCATTTTCTAATTTTGTTCATTTTAAGCGTCTTTTTGTTGTTGGCAATAATTAAAAGCATCGATTCTTTTTGTTAACCATTTGTCACTCAAAATGTTCAACTTTACATGGATGCTTAAGCTTTTAACAATTTGTAAATGTGGTAGTTTACTACGACGAACAAAATTTTTTATTTTGCCATTTAAATCTTCAAGTGGGAGGCACGATGTGGTCCACAGAGGACCTAAACGTCGAACGGTTGTAGGTAAATGAAGCAAGCTATGCATGTTACACGTCATATATTTTAATCCATACAAGCGTTCGAATCGTAATACAAATACACATATTAATTTTTCGGCAAAATCTATTCTTTCGCTTGATATTTCTTCTTGACACAATATATAAATAGCTAATACAAGAAATTTATATAATGATCGAGTTATTCTATTGGAAAATGTTTTCTAAAATAGGTAAGGAACAGTAAAAAAACAAACTTTTTAGTTCCGACGCTTTCCAATAATTAAAATGTTCTTTAATAGATTTAGGTCGTCTTGCGATGAATGCCGGTGGTTTAATTAAAGTTAATTTAGTATCAATTTATTAAATTTGTTTAATCATTCTCTTCTCGTATCCATACATTGACTCTTGGGTGTGTATGTATGTGTGATGAGCGTATATATGTGTATGGCGCTGGTGAGCATCTCGTGCTCTGTATACGCGAGCTTTTCGGTTTGTCCGTCCCGAGCACCTCTCGAAGAAAGTCTAATCTTGACAAGAGCAATGCTAGTGCTCATATGCATATAATTATATTATAATACAAAACTACATTTGACTTTTAATCAATTGTGCATTATTCTTCCCACATACGCCAATTCAATACAACTAATTCGACTAAATGAGATATTGAAAATGGTTCGTTGGAATGCATTGGTTGAAACCGTAATTCTCCTAACCTTTTCACGATGCCTTCAAAAACGCAATGCATTACGTCCACCGCAGTAGACGAAATTAATTTGTAGCAAATCTTTGATATGATATGGTTGGGCCCTTAACACCGCAAACTGGCTTTTTAATTTTATATGCTTGGTTAGCATGTGTTATAGTTTCTTCATCCGAGCGCAAATATATAAAATCATTATAAGGATAGACGCGAGTATGTCAAATCGTTTTACCTTCTTCTATGCATACTTGGCATCCAAATCTACCATTATACTGAGTCATTACTAAAAATAATGCCTTAGCTGGTAGATCGCATGTGCCGCAGGTAATTACTCCATATAAAGTTACAGTTCTATCTTATACCTGTCTGCATATGGAAGTTCAATTATAATTAAAACAAAGACCAAATACTAAATTTTGAAGATCGAAAAATTTGTACACCATCAGTGTACCACATAAATGAAAGATAAATATTAGATAAAAAATTATTAGCTTGTAACAAGGTTTTATAAATAGAGCCACTATAAATATCCATGAAAACATTTTCATCTTTATTCGCTAGTGTAATTGTAGATTTTAATTTGTTATAAAACCCAGAACGCTTAAAAAATGATTTTAATGGAAAGATCAACGATATTTCTATGAAATAGTCAGATGTTTTGTTTATATTACAATTACATGAATGTAAATCATTTAAAATATTTTTATTTTCAATAGACTCATCATTATCAACATTGCAATTAGTATTGAATGATAAGAAATTGCAATTCAAACAATGAAAGTGTTGTTTAATCTTTTTCTGCTCAACGTCATTGAATTAGAGCTATACATTTTAGGATAAACCTAAGAGCAACATCGGATAAACAAAGATAAGTTTGTAGCGCAGCTAAACATAAAACACACTCCGCAATATTCATTGCAGAACCAGGATAAAGTTCTCCCTTCCAACTTGGCTGTTCTTCCGATTCTTCTTCATCATTATCGTTGATGCTACTTTCAAGGTCACTCCACTTATCAAAATCATCGCCGTTTTCTAAATATATTCAAAATATATGTAAAAAGTTGTATTACACTTATCTGTGATTGTTATGGAACTAATGTAATTAATAAAAATTGCAAATCGATGTAACTAATTAAAGTTGTAAATAAATATAAATAATAAAAATTGTAAATAGTTTATGAATCGATTTAAAGATCTAAATTTAATGAAACGTACTTATAGTATAATATTTTTTTTTTATTATTATTTTAACGTCGCTCTTTTTATGCTCCCAAACCGGTGCTAATCAGCGACGGAGGTCATACGATGTCTTGGTGAAGAAAGCACTTGTTGAAAATACATTCGCCAGTGGTGCTTGTATCAATCGGCCGGGGCCGGGAATCGAACCTGGGACCTCCAGATTACGAGCCCGACGCCCTACCGACCGAGCCATCGCGGCCTCATAGTTTAATATTATTTTAGTAATAATATTGGGATTCTTATGAAATTACATGCAAATATAATAATTGTATTGAATGTAATTATTATCAAATTAAAAGAAATTTTAGACTTACCATAGGTATTATCAGGATGTTCATAAATTGTTGATCGATTACTGCCTATCGTTTCATCAACTCCTACATATATTTCGTTTACGCTCTCTATGTCGGGAAAATCAATTGATTTTTCTTTGACCTATAATTTATTAGTTTATATAACTACAGATAATGGTTAAATAGTACTTATTATGAATTATGAAATAAAAGTTTATAACATATTAATAATTTTGTATCTAACAATCAAATATACATGATTGTTTGTATAATTCTTATTTTAATACTCACAACTTTTTTATGGCTATCGAGATTACTCTTGCATTATAGTATTTCATGTTATATGTTGAACTCTTATATAATATTAATCTGTTCAGTTTTTAGCCGAAGTACGAATACATGCATTTCGGTTTACTTTGATGAAGCATAGGTTATCAATATGTTGGTTATGATGACAAATATAAACAACACGGACAATTATCTAACTTCACACGACGACATGGTTTGTTTGACAAAAAACACGCCATCGTGTGAAGTTACACATTATATCTACATCATTTATATTGTAATCGCAATCAGTAAATTAATAATCTGCGCTTAATTAAAATAAAGTAAAATGTATGGATTAGTATTTTGGATAGAAGATTAGTATTGTTTCAAATTCAGATTTGCATCCCCCAAAAGAAGAAGGTGAAATTACACAAGAAAAAGAAAGGAAATGCAAGGAAAAGTACGGAAAGCAACGTAAAGTAAAACTTGAAAAAAGAAATAGAGAAGATACAGAAGAGGTTGCAATAGGTCCACAGAGAGTAATTGAAAGTGATGAAGAGAATTCAAGAAATAATATAGAACTGAATAATGTAATAAGCATACCAAGACAGTGCAAAAAAAAGAAAAGTTACAACAGGAGAGAGAACGCGATCGGAAGAAGGAACAAGAAAGACAACAGGAGAGAGAATGTGAACGAGAGAGAGAGAACGCGAACAAGAAAGAGATCAAGAAAGACAACAGGAGAAAGAACGTCAATGAGAGAGCAAACGCGAAGAAGAAAGAGAACAAGAGAGACAACGACAAAGAGAACAAGAACGAGAAAGACTAAGAAGACGAAACTATGTACAAGCTAATAGAGGCGAAAGAATTTTATCTAGATCAATAGATGGAAACAGTGCACACTCGGATGTAAGTTTATTTTATGACACTAATTCATTTATTTATTTTCGTACAGGAATTATTTTCACAAACTTGAAATTTATGCTTACCATAAAAATATTTTTATTTATTATTGTTTGTACGTATAAGTCGATAAAGTTCTTTACTTTGTATATAGTAAATAAAAATTTTTACATTCTAAATACTAGTATATAATCTATTAATCTACCTCATAATTTATGCTAGACAAAATATTTGCTTTAGAAACTTGATGAAAAATAGTATTATTAATAATGTATATTATTTATTTATTACGTATTTAGTTAGAAGAGGATCCAGTTGAAGTCTGCCGACGAGGAGGTAATGGTAGAGTTATGCTGTGCAACGTATGGAACGTTTGGATTGATAAGGCTCAACTAACTTATTTTCAAAGATGGAGAAAAGAACCGAAAGAAATAACTAGTCGATTACTCAAAACTTTAATTGGGACTAAAAATTTAAAAAATATGTGCGCTAGAGGCAAAGTGAAAGCTCGAAGTCAAATCCCTGAACATATAATGAATGCTATTGAATGTATATATTAGTTTTTATAAGTTACATTAAAAAAATATTTGTTGAATTTAGTTTCTATTTAGTTTAATATATTATTTAATTTTGAATGTTGCAAAAAATTTTAATAACTGAATTTAGTGAATGATGTAACGGGGTGGGTACTGGGGAATGTAAGACCCCCGGTTAGACCCAATCTGTCCCAACTTACCAACCTTAAGTGTACAGTCCCACGATGCGACCGGGAATCACTTTGATTCCCGTGCAATGCCGTTAACAACGTCAAACACCTCGATTGACTTAGATACCGTATGTTGGGCCCTATGCCCAAAATTGCCAACTAGGATGAACACCGGAGAGGGCGGTATTTGTGGGAGAGGACTATAACGGGTAAAAACGTTATCAACAATCGATATATTATGTTAATCGGCGAGAAAGATCGTCTCGCCGAGTCAATTTATTAAATAAATAATCAGACAACAATAAATCAACTTTCCCATTTAAGTGGAGTCGTACCGATGACTATCCCCGAGGTCAGCGCGAAAACAAATCGTTAACACTTATTAACGGATGAGAAATAAGCAACCGATCCGGGAATGATGGCTATACGTCATACCGTATCACATATGTATCTCTGACGTAGGGAGCTCTGATGTAGAAGAAGCCTACGTCACGCGCGCCTTCTCTCGTGAAGTGACTTCCGCGAACCACCGACCTGTCTACCCGGGCGGGATTTGTCACGAGAGGGGGAAAAAGAGAAACGCTTCCTCTCCTTGACCGTACCAAGTAAACCAGAATACGAAATATTAATAAAACACGCGGGTCTAAACATGGTGCACCAATTACCGCGAATCTAAGTAATCTGTATCTGCTGAAAACGGCTGGACGACTGAGAGAGCTTGGCCTCTGCGCTATCTTCCTCTCTCACTCCAATGGTCGGGAAGCCTGCCGAATCCTGTCTTCCTTCTTTTCCTTACTGCGGGACGTGCTGCTCCGCACGCCGACGTGGAGGTTGGTGGGGAGAAGTGCCTCACACCTACACACAAAACGCACCGGTCCTTCAGTTCTTTTTCTCAAGTAAAAAGTCACACTGGCTCCGAAATACGTTGTTTTCGCCGTGCGCGCGCGAACTCGATACCTTTGCGACGCACAATAATTGCACGCACTAATTAATCATTTAGCATAATAATTATTAAGTTAATAAGTATAATTAATCATTAGGTTTAAGAATCGTAGTATAGTAAGTTAGCTTCGCGACTAATACGCGTCGTAAAACGCGAGTTCAACGACCGCGATAAAAATAGCCAAGGGTCATTGACCGCTCCCAACCGCGTTCTGCGCATGCGCGCTCTCGCAGATCGGGTATATAAGGCGCTTCGAGAACCGCAGTAACGTGTCTGGATCAGGGAGCCGGAGGAAGCTGGTCGTGAGCACACGGCCAGACGGAATCTTAAACCCTGGTGTAGGCGCCCGTAGATGCGAACGTGAGCGCACGTCCGTAAACATTACCTACCGTACCGTAACCGCCCCCCGACCGTACCCTCGTGAGCACACGTGGATTATCCCGACCGTATCTTCATGAGCACACGTAGATTATCCCGACCGTACCCTCGTGAGCACACGTGGATTATCCCGACCGTATCTTCGTGAGCACACGTGGGTTATCCCGACCGTATCTTCGTGAGCACACGTAGATTATCCCGACCGTATGCTCGTGATCACACGTGGATTATCCCGACCGTATCTTCGTGAGCACACGTAGATTATCCCGACCGTATCCTCGTGAACATACGTGGATTATCCCGAACCGTATTTCCGTGTGAACATACACGATAACCGTTAGTTGCGTCCTTTTAGGAAACTAGTTATAAGGTAGCACTGTAAAGTTTGTAAGTCGCTTTGTACTAAGTATTGCTTATTTATGTTAGAGGTTATCTTAAATAGGGTTCAATCTCAAATAAAAATAATTTTACGTAAGTCACACTCAACAATATTTATTTAACAGTATATATTACATAATAACAAGTAATCGAGCGAGCCCACGTAAACGCGAATGAATCGAATAATTCGACGCTAGAACTTATATAGTCGCTCTTGTACAATTAATATTCGGAATTCGTGGAATCAACGGTATTTTGATTAATAATTAGACGATTGTAATTTCGCGAAATTAACTTTTAACACGGCCATCCTATGTATTAGATCGTCCTCGATCTATGTATGATAATTTTTGTGGCGGTTTCGCATTGCGTTTCGGTCTTTCCTGACTAAATTCGGTATTATTCTCTTCATATTTATCAGAGGACGGATTGGAATCGTTTTCGCAGTAATCATCGTAAGGATCTCTTTGAGGTGTCCACATTTGTATTTGAGTAGCATGCGCAGTTGTATAATATCGCCGGTTGGCTTTATCATTAGTTAAGGTAACAATCTTATAAGTGTCGCTAGGTAGGATTTCGTTAACGATCAATGGTCCCCGATACTTCGCTTGCAATTTAGTTGAATCGCCGGTTGGAGAGGGATTAATTTTTAAAAACACTAAATCGCCGACAAGAAATCTTATATTGTTTCGCTCTATTAACGTCGTAGCGTAATTTCATTCGATCTTGTTCATTTATAATCTGTTTCGCGATATTTTCGTGTCGTTGTTTATGATTTTCGTCATATTGTTCGTTATCGTGTAACAAACGTAACCAACCATCATTATGACTGGCAGAGTAGCCGTATAGGGATTCGAAAGGGCTACTTCCAGTTGTTGCGCTTTTAAGTTCATTAAGGTCTCGTTGGACAAACTTTAATAAAGCGTCCCAGTCCTTACAGTCCTCTCTCTCAATGCTGGCTTGTATCATAGGTATCAACACTGCGTTTATTCTTTCAACTTGCCCGTTTGCTTGTGCATGTCGCGGTGACGTAAACATATGTTTAATACCATGCATTGAGCAGAATTCACAGAAAGGCTTAGAGGTAAAGCAAGTCCCTCGGTCCGAAATGATTCTTATTGGTGCGCCAAAATCGCACACAAATTCCTCTAGTAATTTTATAACTCGAGTAGTTTTTGTGTCGCGTACCGCCCTAATTACTACGAATTTCGTTAAATTATCGATTAGGACAAAAACAAATTTATTACCGCGACTCGATTTGATAAAAAGTCCTACATGATCGATATGCACTATATGAAACGGACGTTGTCCCGGGGGAATAGGGTGTAATTCTCCGGCTTGGCGTCCGCGTGGTGTTTTGGTTAGTAAACATTGAAAACAGGCTTTAATATGCTGCTTTGCATATCGTCGCATATTAGCAAAGTAATAGCGTTTTCTTATGAGTTCCAAGGTTCGCTCTAATCCTGGATGACCGTTACAATCATGAAACCTGACAATTAACCCTTTTCGCATACTATTTGGCGCTACATACAATAATTTATCGTTATATTTCTTATAGATAATTCCATTTTTCATTATAAATTCGCGAATTTCACTGCGCTCGTTTACTGTACGCTTGTCTTCGGGTTTACACAATATAGTTTTCTTGCGTTGTATGGACTCATCGGAAAATTGAAACGCGGTAATCTCATCCTCGTTACTGGTAATTTTAAAAACGCATTCATCGTGATTATTTAATATTTGCGGATAATCAAGCGAACTCAGACCTATGGTAAATATTTTGTTTTCGGCATTCGGGTCAATGTTTATATCTACCGGTGCTCGGCTAAACGCGTCAACATGAGCAAGTTTAGTTCCTTCCCGGTGTACTATTTCGTAGTCATACTCGCTAATAGAGTGATGCCAGCGTATAACTTGAGCGTTCTTGGTGCGATACGTATTTAGGTAAACTAAGGCTTGACAGTCTGTTATGATTCGGAAATGTATATTTATAAGCATCGGTCGCAATTTCGTGACCGCCCAAATTATTGCTAGCAATTCTAATTTGCTCGAGTGATAATTTCGTTCAACATCGCTCGTGCGACGGCTAATTGCGTATACGAGTGCCATCGCTCCGTTAGCGTCTTGTTGCAAAAGCATTGCACCGAGACCTCGCGCGCTTGCATCTGTATGAAGTTCAGTTAGTTTCTTTGCATCAAACGGTTGTAGGATCGGTTTACTTGTTAGTGCACCTTTTAGTCTTTCGAACGCGTCGTTTTCGCTACTTTGCCATTTAAAACTTTGGTTCGCCCGTAATAGATTATGCAATGGAGCCGCGATTTCTGCATATTTTGGAATGAATCTTCGAAAAAACCCACTTAGGCCTAGAAATCGCCGAACTTCGTGTGCATTAGTTGGTTCTGAAAAGTTTTGTATATTAAACACTTTTTGCGAACCTGGTTCAATACCGTTAGCGGAGATTTCAAATCCTAAATATGATATTTTATCCATTAAAAACTGACATTTTGAAAGTTTGAGTGTTAAACCAGCCTCGCGTAGAGCATTTAGAACTAAAATTAATTTATCGCGTAGATCTTTCCAACTCTTTCCAGGAATAAAAATATCGACTAGATAACATAATATTGTGTGTTTACGAAGTGGTCCGATATATCTATGCATGATTTTGGAGAATACCGCCGGTCCGTTTGTAAGCCCAAAGATGAACTTGTTACATTCAGCTGTTTCGTCCGGTGTAATGAATGCTGTTTTGTGTTTCGATTCCTCCTTTATCGGTACTTGTAAGTAACCATTCGCGAGATCAAGTGTAATAAATAGTGTATTATCCCCAATTTCCATAAGGTGATCGTCTATGTTTGATAGGGGAAAGGGAACGCGAACAGTTTCCGTATTTAATTTTCGGTAGTCAATGACTAATCGCTCTTCGCCATTTTTCTTACGTACTAATAATACTGGGCTTGCGTAGGGAGAATTAGTATCTCTGATTATACCCGCTTCGCGCCACTCGGCAACTATTCGTCTTATTGATTCGCGTTCGTTATTGCTTGCGCCGTAAGGCTTACTATTTACCGGAACAGAACTGTTTTTTTCTACGATTTCGAATTCTGAATCTCTCGCGGTTCCTAACTCGAACAAATTAACAGCAATGCAATCGCGATAATTATTTAAGATACCAACAAGATCATCGATGACTTCGGTGGGTTGATGCTTTCCGATGACAAGTTGCGTAGCGTTGATCGGCGAGTGATACATTCGTTCTGGTAAGATGGGAATGTTTTCGATGGATCCCCGTTCGATGACACTTCCTTTTTTCAATGTAGAGGACTCATGGTTTAAGTTTAAGACTGGTAAGGAAAGTATTTCGTGAGGTGTGTCAACTTCGATAATATTAATTGAAGATGGTGAAATTTCAATATTTTGTCTTGTTTTGAAAGTTACCTTAATTTCAGTTGTTGGAACGTTCTTTGTATTTTTAGATTTGAATAGCAATTCGTCATCTTCCTTAATAAATATTATATTTTCGGCTTCTGTGAATGTTCGGTCAATTATAACATCTGTGGTTTGGACGTTGTCGGGTACGACTCGTATTTGTACACCTGCTACTTCGGCTTCATCGACCTTGATTGTACCTAATATGTATCCTGGTGAGATAACCTTAAAATCTTCTGGGCCGAAGCTTTTTAGGTTTAGTGATTCGTATACTATTGGTAGTTGATGATTTAGCATAGCACTAGCCTTGATCGTACAAACGGCACTACCTGTATCTATGAGAGCGCTGAAGTCCTTGTTATTGATGGCAATCGTTTTCAAATATTTATTAATGGACATTGAAGATTTTGTTGGCGTTACTAAGTTCACAGTAGTCGCTTTAAACTGTGAGCAATTTCGTTGCGAGTGCCCGCTGGATTTACAAAGAGAGCAGTAAGGTTCTTTCTTTGGTTGTCTGCAGTCCCTTGAATAGTGGCTCATAGTCTGGCAATTATAACAACGGATATCAGCATTAGTGTTAGTATTAGATCGCGGAGAGATTTGCACATTGGTCGTCGTGGAGTTTGTTGTCGGTTGGGAATGTCTCCAATTAGAATCGGTATCTCTTGAGAAGCGGTTTCTATCGGTGCGTTGTTGCGTCATGATATCATGGGCGAGCATATCGGCTAATAATTCTTCTACAGAAACATGAGTACGTGCAGACATAGTGCTGTATAAATCTCTTGATCACAGTCCAATTAAAATTTGCTCCTTGGTGTTAAGAAAATCTAAGTTTATGTCTCTGCACAACTTCTCCTTATTATATACATACTGCGGTAAGGGTTCTGATTTGAGCTGGACACGCTCTGCCATTTTTTTTCCAGCGCGCCGTCATGCTATCACTTCTTACAAAAGTTCTACGAAATGCTGCACGGAAATCATTCCATTGTGCCAATTCGATTCTTCTCGACTGGTACCAATCCTTAGCTCCCGACGTTAAATGCATTCTTGCAGTTTCTAATGCGAAACAATCGGGCCATCGATGTAGTAGGCACATACTTTCGATATTATTAAGCCACTCACGTGCTCGAGAAGTAGATTCATTTCCCGAGAAATTCTCTGTTTTTACTTAAATCGGGCATGACATGAAAATTTTGAACTGCCGGTAAGGATTGTTCATTGTATAAACCGCTATATGGCCCATTCATGTTTCGAATTAATGCTTGCATTTCCATGTCTCGTCGAGCGTCGCGACGTCGATTTTCCTCAATCATGGCGAAAATAGCGTTTTCAATTGTATGAGACGGTGGATTATTAGATGTATTATCTTGATTACGTTGTTCTGTCCCATTGTTCATTATTTGTCCATGCAAGTACGGTTGAAAACCTGGCGGATCGCTTAAATCGAGGCTCATGTCGCTGTTTGGTGGGGGTATTTGATTTGTAGTTTCGGTGTTTGTTGGACGTCGTGGAATGGCTCCTGTGCTTGAGGGTCTAGAGCCTCTTCCTAATCCCTTAGATGCTGTATTATTAATTGGCGGTTCGTTAAAATGCTGCGTTGAACGCCAATTCTGCCCCAAATTTGAGAGGTTTCGTTGAAAATTATCAAACGTATTTTCACCGAATACAGTCGCTCGTGCTCCTTCGGAGAATTCGGAGTTTGACATATTGTTTTGTATTGTAATATAGTCACTTTAATAACTTAAGTACACGATAATTAAT
Organism: Theocolax elegans; assembly: GCA_026168455.1. Classification (NCBI taxonomy): domain Eukaryota; kingdom Metazoa; phylum Arthropoda; class Insecta; order Hymenoptera; family Cerocephalidae; genus Theocolax; species Theocolax elegans. The sequence continues at coordinate 15,082,606 of CM047430.1, forward strand.
CAACTCACAATAGTATTTTAACACTCAATGTCACATGACTTACGCAAATCCCACTTCTAAAATGTTAGAGGTTATCTTAAATAGGGTTCAATCTCAAATAAAAATAATTTTACGTAAGTCACACTCAACAATATTTATTTAACAGTATATATTACATAATAACAAGTAATCGAGCGAGCCCACGTAAACGCGAATGAATCGAATAATTCGACGCTAGAACTTATATAGTCGATCTTGTACAATTAATATTCGGAATTCGTGGAATCAACGATATTTTGATTAATAATTAAACGATTGTAATTTCGCGAAATTAACTTTTAACATTTATTTGAATCTAGATTAACTAAGTTCGCATCCCAGTCAGCAGGGGAAACGGCGATTCCTTTTATTTTCTATTGTACACAACATAGCTTTATAAATATATATATATATATATATATATATATATATATATATATATATAGTTAGTCTTTTACAATTAAATTACGGTATAAATATTTCAATTTCCTTCCTGACCGAATCCTGGAATCTGAGCAAGACCCCGGCAAAGATTCACTCCGTTACACCTTTATTGCTGGGCGCGCACAATTCCCGTGCGTTCGTGCGCACACCGCGCTGTATCTCTTCTTTCGCGTTGCTTACCTGATCGGTAACTCGCTTACCGTTATAATGAATAAAATGAATTATTATTTTGCAGATTACAATTGTAGTACTAATAATATGATCAAATTGTAAAAGAAAATAAACGTGTGTATTATTCTAATTAAAATTACGATGTGATACATCTTTAGTAGTATATATACATATGCACATATATGTATAAAATCAATGAAAAATCTTATCTCATATTGCCAATATATTCGCAATAGTTACTAAAGCTTCAACTTGGTAACTATTGCCAATATATTACACACATTCTGCAGGATTCTTACCAATTGTTGCTACCATATGTTCCCCATATATTTGCAATAACAATTGCTAATGCATATGTAATATTTTGGCAATAGTTTATATTTTTACGCGGGTTATCATATTTATCATGTATTTATCTTCTTCTTTTTTCTATCTTCATATACAAAACTAATTATAATTTATTATTTAATATATAATTAATATATAGATGGTATTAATATAACAAGGGGGCAAACATGGGTTAAAATAGAGAAAGAACTATTCAACATCAATAATTAATAAATTCATTCATAACAATTCAAAATATTAATAAAAGAAAGGCTGTATTGATCTTGTGATAGTGTCATCATAAAAGGGGGGCATCTAAAAAGGAATATAAAATATTAGTATAGGGATATCAGGACATATAGTATAATTAGAGTCATTACTTACCTGGTTCGATGGTTAGCCAGGAACGTAGGGTCAGGACGTTGATATTGTGGTGTTGGAAGTGTTTGGCTGTCCGCTCCGGGGTTCTCCTCTACAGGAAGGTGAGGTTCCCGTGGTGGACACCTTCTCCTTGGTCACTGCATCTGTAAAGGAAAAAAATATTAGTATAGTGAATATATATATTGGTGAGGGTAAAAGTATTGGTTGAGTACGTGTCAATGGATAGTGATATATTTGTTGACACATGACTGAGGGTTATTATTATTGACAAGCAAATTAACTAAAGAAAATAGTGCTTTGCTCATTCATTGAGAGAATGAACAAACCATTGTTGATTGAAAAAAAACTAATGTTATTGCTTATGTTGATTAATTATAGGGGGAAATGGACATTAAAAGGAAGTAACGAAAGAATTCGGTGGGAGATTGTATCGATACTTACCTATTTTGTGAGCTTTATTATTGAAAGTATGCAATAAACAATGATGTAAACATTACCATTAGGAGTGTGCGGGTAGCCCGACTACCCGACCCGATCGGGTATTTTCTTCGGGTTCGGGCGGGTATCCGACATTTTCGGAATCCGAAAATTTAACGGGTAACCCGTAATGTACCTACGTAAGGGGTACCTGACAATTTCGGATAGTCCGAATTTTTCGGGTTGACTGAATTTTTCGGGTAGACCGAGTATGTCGGGTTGACCGAATTTTTCGGGTAGACCGAATATTTCGGGTATTCCAAATTATTCGAGACCTCGATACTAGATAAATTTCTGCCAGGGATTATTTAGTAAATTATTTATTTTATTTTCCTATTATTATATTTCCCTTGTAATTCTTATTAAAAACTTATTATCTTTTTTACATTAAAAGTGAAAGAAATATTAATTAATAAATAATTAGAATTGAAACTTTGGGTAGTCCGAAATATTCGGGTAGCCCGAAAAATTAGTAGATCGTTACATTCTTGTTGTGCGTAGTACCTCGTGGAGCGTGGGTGGGGGGACCCGTCGTTCGTCCTCGCGTACGGCATGTACACGCGAGTATACGTACGCGCACACACACTACAAACGCGCACGAGACCCGCGGAACGGTTATTGTAGTTCCCGCTGGTGGAGATCGCGCGCACGCGGTGAACCGGTCACGAAGCAGGTTGTTTACGTGCCGGTTCTAGCTCAGTTGCGGCCAACTTAAATCGATCGAGATTCAAGCGCGCGCATAGTAACTAGAAGGTCCGCGCTTTTTTCGACGTAAGGATTTATGTATCGATACGTAGGGAGTTTCGGAACACGTGTAGTGGGGATCGATCGGGTATATAGATGATACGTTTATGATATATAGAAGCAAATAAGAGATTCAAATCTCGTGCTAATGAGATTTTGGTGACATTACTAAATACTTCATAGTAAGCACGATGTGTCGTGTATGGAATTACTGTATAAAATAGTATTATGACAGTAATTCTGTAATACACATATATTTACTGTAATACTTGGGACAATGATAACTTATGCAAACGAGTTGTCATTTTTGAGATTAGTATGGACTATAAGGAAGAGGAGGGGGGGCTGCGACATGTAATTCATTATTTGACTTATCTCCCGTAGGTGAAACGAGAGAGATAGGAAAACGGGACAACAAGTGAGAAAAGGATAGATTGTTTAAAATTTCGGTTACGGAGGGTAGTTTCCGGAAAAGAGATAGTCTAGCTCCAATAGTCATTGTGAGTTGTTGTATTTTCGGAGAGTATTATTAGCAGCCATTTTAATCGACTATTTTAGACGCAAAATAATTGTCAGAGTATTGATTCTTTTAGAGAATTATTGAAGGAGCCATTTTTTTATAATTGTTGGAAGTTGATAAATAAGGGATCATCCAATTATCCATACGTTTATTTATTTGATTTAATAGATTATTAAACGGATAGGTAAGCAATCCAATTATTATTGTGGCGTCCAATATTTTTATACGAAGTGTTTGTTGGTCAAACGGGGTTTCGGTTTTCGGGAGTGTTAGTGATTTTCGATCGTTGGGTTCGTTGGGTTCGTTTGTTAATTACGTCGCGTTACGTTGGGTTTTTCGCGTGTTATTATTAAATAATAGTTTTTCGAAAATCTCTCTCGTTGTAGTGGTGACAGTGGGTTCCGTAAGGAATCCGCTTATTAATTTATTTACGATAACTAAAAATTATTGTAGATTACAGTGGAAACCGGTCCACTGTAAGTTCAACGGAATCTCCTTTGAGTCGGCCGTGCATGGTTATTTTATTCAGAATTAAATATTTTCGGCGTTTCCACCGGGAAACGGTTAAACATTTTAACCGAGAATTCGGTAACGTCACATTGGCGCCCAACGTGGGGCCCTGTTGAATTTTTATCTATTTAAAATTCCTGGGCTCCATTAATTGTGTTCGTAGAGTTTATTTGGGAAGAGTGAATTGCGTGTCATGTGGATTTTTTTTTGAGAAGACGCACGAATTCGCCATTTTAATTTTAGTTGGCGTCGGTTTTGGTGGCCATTTTGTGATTGATGAATCGAATTTTTTGGATGCTAGTGTCCGTTTGACCAACGTGTTAGTGAGGACTTTTTTGTGTGTTCATTTATTTATTAATTTAATAAATATATTTTATTTTCCCCATTTTTATTGTGACGACAAGCGCTTTTTATGGGCTGCTGTCAATTTTTGTGGCTTTGAATCAGGTTTGTAAGGTTAATCCTCAATTATTGCGGCGGTTGTATTTAGTGTGTGTTGTGGTTTCACTCGTGCCGAGTACATACCAAATTATATAAATTATTATTCTATTAATTTATTTAATTTATTTATTATTTTGTGCTTGTAGTTATTCGTTATTTCAGTGGGGACGATAATAATTTATTTTTCTTTTGGGTGGTGTAGTTTTTTTTATCTGGAATTCGGGTCGAGTTCGAGATTCGCGTTTTCAGGTTTGCGATGTCTCGAAAAGCAGTAACAGACGAATTAAAATCGAGGGGACTTTGGGGATTTTAAAAGGGCGACTATTGAGAGCTGATATGAGGAAATTAGCACCAGAAGCAGGAATTCCCTGGTCTGCGGTAGATGAAGAGAGTCCTCGTGAGTCACAGGATAATAATCCCGGGGTGAGTGCAATACAGTCCATTACGGAGGCTTTTGACGAAGGTTCGACGACTGTCAGAGACAAGTAAGTCAACGAAGACCAGTATTACTTCACCAAAGGATTCTCGAGCGACAATGCCCATGGTCGGGGTATCATCCAATCCGTCGAGTTAGCTGATCACATCTGGGTATGGAGAATTTGTTCGGCCAAGAGATCCGACTTCAGTGCAAAGTGAAGTTGACGACTTGACTAAGATGAAGCATTTGATTACGGATGTCGTTCGGGAGATCCTTGGGTAACAGCTTAAGATCTCATTATCGGCTATCATAGATCAAATGTTAGATAATTTAAATGTAGCACAAAAGTCGGGACCGTCGGGCGAAGAAACGATTAGGGATTCTAGAGAAATTAGGGAGCGTATGATAGAAAGTGATGAGAACGAACTAGAAGTTCGTAATTATCATAAAGTGCGTGACTCGTTGTTAGAACAGTCACGTAAGCAAAGAGAATCAATGATCATAATTCAGAAATTGTGTTACAACTCGTTCAATTAGGGTTTAGCAATGGAAATCGGCCAAAGAAGAGCGGGGGAAGCAGAATGGAGTTTCAGATACCGATTCCAGTTTGGAGGAGAAGTTGTGTAAATCCAGGAGGAAATACAGACAAAAGACCAGAAAGGGTGTAGTAGGGCGAGTAGGGAGAAAGGACGAAGATTCCGATTCCGGTGCGCGAGAGTCGGATGGTTCCCCCAGTTGTAGGGTAACCAAGAACTGAAAGGGCTGGAAAGAGGTAGTTGACACAAGGAGGAGTACAGAATGTGTAAAACTGCTTCAAGGCTGGCGCATCAGTTTTCTGGTGAGGGGAAGGAGAGACCTGGAAGAATATCTCGCGCAACTTGAGGATTGCTTTGAGAGTAGGGCTCACTCGGATCGCAAATTTTTAAGTGTGATTCCTTGTACTTTGTCTAAGATGTGCGGCGGTAAGGGTCGGTAAAGGACCAGATTAATTCCTGAGAAGAGTTTAAAAATGCGTTTAGACATCGTTTCCTGGGAATTCTGGACCGTGAGGACATTTTAATGAAATTAAGACGGCGTACTCAAATAAAAGGCGAAGGGATTGCGGAATATTTATCGTGTATACGACGAATAGTTGGGCACTTGAGGAAACGGCTTTCCGATAGTCAATAGGTTCCGATGATCTTTCGGAATCTATTACCTGATTATCAGAGAGCAATGAAAAACGAGTACCTAGGCACATTAGATGATATTGAGAAGTGAGGGCGTAAATTCGAGAGACGGATGGAGTTGGATAGTCGCTATGTCCCACCACCGCCGAAAGAGAAAATGTGGATACCAGAACTGCATTTAAGGGAGCCACTACGAAGAGTAAAGTGGCAACGGAGGTGAAGAGTCTGGAGTTTGGGCCTGTTAAATCCAACCGGAAATCTAAAGATGGTACTGTACAAGAAAAGTGGATCGGAGGTAAAACCGTCATTAGTGGTAATGGCTACTCAGGAGAGGAAGGCGGAAAAGTTAGCTGTTAGACGGGTAACTTATGCCACCACAGCGGCTTCTCCTCCTTCTCAGAAGAAATCCAGCGACGTAAAGAAAAATTAACCATAGGGACAATACGAAGCCGGTGGGCAATAGTAGTAGGGAATTCCACGGTCCTTGTTGTAATTGCCATAGAGTTGGATATCGGAGTGCGGATGCCCGGATAGAAAATGGTTTCGGTGCCGGGAAACGGGTCATCACATTAAGGATTGCCCGTTCTTGAAGGTGCCAGACATTTACTGTCAAATCTGTGACAAGGTGGGCGTCACATTTAAAAATTGTCCGAATTGTAAGGAATTTCGGAATTTTTTGGGAAACGGGCAAGAGAGAGCACAGGTCCTCTAATTCTCGACAAACATTAAAACGCACTGATATAGATCAAGTGATTAGGGACGTGTCCAATCAGGTGAAGTTAGTCGAGGAAATTATTAGGGACGTGTCTGATCATGGTACGAAGGGTAATAAACAAAAGCATGTTAGTACGGAGGGTGATAGGAAAACTCAGGTTCGTACGGAGGAAGTGATCCCTGAGGTAGTGAGATTAGATCGCGATTTCGATTCATCTGTTCCTAATTCTAATAGTGAGGTAGACGTAAGGAAGTCAGACTCAATGGTGCGAGTTTTCGAGAAGGTTAGGCCAACTAGGAACTGAATTGATGATGGCGGGACTCAGGTTAACGAGAAAAGATATAATAATCGGGAAGAGAATTTGGATTATTCAAGATTAAATATCATTAATCAGGGGGTTGATATTCTATTGGGGTTAGAATCAACGGAATCTAATGTTACGAAATCGGAAATCTTTTCTCGTAACAAAGAGACACCAGATCCATCAATTGAGGAGGGAACTAGACAGGGAATCTCCATAATCAATGTAGATAATCATAAATTTCTTAACGTCGAATTAGGAGGAATTACGTATAGGGCTTTGGTCGATTCCGGGTCTATTTTTGTCATTAGTTGGGTCTAAAACCGCGCAGTGGTACAAGAGTAGAATTACGACTAATAATTCGGTACTTAGGAATTTTAGTGGTGGTACAGTTAGTGCAGTAGGGACAATCGACATCATGTGAGAAGTTGACGGTCAAGAGGGCCAAATCCATTGTAACGTAGTCAGTGATTTAGATACTGATATGTTACTTGGGATGGATTTTGGCAAGGCCTTTGTTTCGATGTTCGATTGGGATGGAATCAATGGAGAGATACCGAAGGGAATTGGAGAACATACGACGATAATTCTGAAACGCAGTCGTCGAATATTCATGGTGAATGCGCTGGTATATCCAAATTGCAGGACAATCAGAGGAACCGAGTACAAGAAATGGTGCAAAGGCTGATTCCTGAGTATAACCCAGAGAAGTTGGGCATGCCTGATTGGACAGAGCATTCTATCGATGTGCAAAATGCATCCCCAGTCAAGCATCGCACGAGGAGGATGTCTCCCAAGATGCTGGAGGTGGCTCAAGAAGAAGTTAAGAAAATGTTGCAGTTAGGTGTTATTGAGAGATCAGCCAGTGATTGGAGTAGTGCACCAGTTCTTGTCCGGTTCAATTCTGAATGCGATAACCAAACGATATGCATATCCCTTGCCTCAAATAGATTCGATCCTGGATAAGATACGGAGGGCGAAATTCATAAGTAAGATCGACTTGAAGCAGGCTTACTTCCAAGTTAAGATGACGTCTGCTAGTCGGAGGTGTTCGGCGTTTTCCGTGCCGGGATCGGGTCTATGACAATTTAGAAAGATGCCGTTTGATCTCACCAATGCTCCAATGACCTTCCAACGATTAATTGATGCAATATTTGGGCCTGAGTTTGAAACATTCGTGTTTGGGTATCTTGACGATATCATCGTGGTGACTCAATCGTTTGAGGATCATTTGAAATACCTAGAACTAGTACTCACAGTGTTCCTCAAGCATGTAAAAGTGGTCCGAAAATGGATCCAAAAACAGCTAATGCAGAAAGTTTCTATATTGTTTTTAGATGAAAAAAATGTAACATTGACAATCCTAAGTGATCGCCTTCCCAAGTTATGGACACTTTTATGTTACGCTAAGCGCATTCACGAATAGCCAATTAGAGCATTTGAGTTCACAAGTATAATTCGTTTTCTAACTCCGAGCAAAAGAAACTGAGTATGTATTGATTACTTATTGTTAAGAGTATTATTGTTTTTTGATAATTTGAATATTATCTATTAAAATGTTGATATGATGGCTTAATAAACAAATCCATATTTCAATTGTTTCGTCGTTTTTTCGACGTATTTCAAAATGCATCATCTAATTTTCATAAAGTTGGTGTTTTATAAATATATGACACAATTAAAAGTTTATTTTGATACCGCTAGGTGGCGCATGGAAATCCGTAATCGAAAAATGTATGTCGAAGTCATATATATATCAGAGGAAAAGCCATCCAACCGTCCCGAGTTGCAGTTGCATTTTTTAAACTTACGTTTTTAAAATGCCTCATCGGTATTCTCATCATGATAATAGAAAGAAAGTATGTGAAGCTTGTGATCGTAAAATTGTTTTTGGAAAAAAAAACCAGATACATTTTCAATAAGTAAATGTAATGAAAAACTCATAAAGAAGTTTATATCTATGGATTTCGATTTAAACGATGAAAGATATCTTGTGAGCATATGTAGGACTTGTTATTTGACACTATTTGATATTGAAAAAGAAATATTCAATCGGCAAGTACCAACTATGCCTAACTACAAAGAGATAGTAGTGGCAAAAGAAACTCGTTTAAATAACGCTTGTAATTGTTACGTATGTTTGACTGCTCAGTCCTAAGGACACATAAAAGTTGAAAATGGCAGAGGAAACTTCAGGGATATAAATAAAGAAATTGACATTTCAACTGGATATTATGAATCAAATAAATCAGAGAAGCTCAAACTAAATAGAAGTTATGATTCTGTGGATTCAATAAAATATTGCATTAAACGTTTTCAAGAAATTGGCAAAGGTAAAGCTCATGAATGCAAAAATCTTAAGGATAATGCCATAAAAATAGTTAAAAAACTTTCTCAGAAAATCCAACAGCAAATGGCAACTCATGTTATAAAATGCAATGTAGAATCCAATCAGGATGAAAGTGGCAGGCGGGCCAATATTGATTTAAATATGAGCACTGCTGGGCGGAGTAAAAAGATCACAATAAATAAAGTTGACAAGAACGTGGCCTTTGACGTAAATAATTTAGATAATTTTCGAGTTCAATTGGGCGCATCACAAAATGAGATGAGAAAAATTATCAATTTTATAAGGTGTAATGTTGGTAAAATGTCTATCCCTAAAAATTATCGAAAGTATATGTCGAAAAAGTCAAAAGAATTGACAGATGTTTACAAAACGGGTGTTTCTGAATTCGACTGTGAAAGCGCAACGGAAGCAAAAAAGCAGTTACGTCTTGTAGTCTATGCCAATGCTGAAGAACTTGTAGAAAAGTCTGTTGCATCAAAGTTATGGCTGATGGAGGGCAAAAATTTGAATGCAAAAATCTAAGCGATAATGCCATAAAATAGTTAAAAAACTTTCTCAGAAAATCCAACAGCAAATGGCAACCAAATGCACCTCATGTTATTAAAGGCAATGTAGAATCCAATCAGGATGAAAGTGCAGGCCGGGCCAATATTGATTTAAATATGAGCACTGCTGGGCGGAGTAAAAAGGATCACAATAAATAAAGTTGACAAGAACGTGCCTTTGACGTAAATAATTTAGATAATTTTCGAGTTCAATGGGCGCATCAGCAAAATGAGATGAGAAAAATTATCAATTTTATAAGGTGTAATGTGGTAAAAGTTCTATCCCTAAAAATTATCGAAAGTATATGTCGAAAAAGTCAAAAGAATTGACAGATGTTTACAAAACGGGTGTTTCTGAATTCGACTGTGAAAGCGCAACGGAAGCAAAAAAGCAGTTACGTCTTGTAGTCTATGCCAATGCTGAAGAACTTGTAGAAAAGTCTGTTGCATCAAAGTTATGGCTGATGGAGGGCAAAATTTTTTTTAAATTAGTTTGTGTATTACGCCTGATAATTATTCACCCAAACAAAAAGAAAATTCCATGCAGGAAAATTATGATACTGAAAAAGATCTGGAAGATTTCGTCAACTGTAATAATTCCAAGAAGAGAATACTCTACTCTGAAGGAGGTCGTCTAAGCAAAAAAGGTAAGCTATCTAGTGTAAATAGGTTGCTATAGTTGTGTGTGGTTCCTGGAATAAAAGAAACTCACGCAAATATTAAGCTTTTATTTGACTTGACCCAATTCAATAATAGCTCTTTCAAATTTGTTGCAAACTTCAAGCTTTTGCTGATAGTTAATGGACAACAAACCGCAACATCAACATTTCCTTTTCCATATTGTTTTGTCTCCTTAAGTGATTTAAGACACAAATTGATTTCTGAAACCAGTTCGAATGATAATGCTACTACAAGGGTGTTTGATAGTGAAGAAATGGAAAATTGTACAAATTTGAAAACTTATGGCGACTTGAGAAGAGATTATGAAAGATACCGCCTCCTAAGGAACCAAGGAGAAGAGAAGGAATGTAGTAAAAAGTGTCATAGCACTATCAATCTTCCTATTTTCGATGAAGATGATGATGTCTATGTTTTACAGAAATGTGTGATACCTGAATTACATGTCCTGCAAGGCTTTGTAAATCATGTATTTTGGTAAGACTTGGTTCCCCTGTTAGGTCTAGAGAAAGCTATATTGTGACCACGCAAGCTCAATTTAGTTTCGAAAAACTATCATGGTGATGAATTAATATTGAATTTTGTCGATCTTGCTGAGCTAACGTCTAACGACTCCAAGAACTCCAAGTTGCTCGCTCGAAAAGGCACGACAATTCGCCGCGTATCAATCCCGAGGACAACATTATGAAGGCCACAAGCCGCCAGACATAAACCAAAAGAAGAAGCAAATAAAATACTAAGTAATAAATTTGAAAATATTTTAATAAGAAAGAAAGAAATTTTAAGTCCATGTGTTTCGTCTTGGGACCGTCTGCCTGAACTCATCAGTGGGGCGCAGACGGTCCCTGCCCCAGACACACAAGACAATATTATTGAATCAAAATAATGATAAACTTAAAATTTTTTTTTTTTTTTTTTTCGCGGCGAATTGTCGTGCCTTTTTGAGCGAGCAACTTGGAGTTCTTCGAGTCGTTAGACGTTAGCTCAGCAAGACCGACAAAATTCAATATTAATTTAAAAACTTTTGCCTGGGAAAAAAAAAGAAAAAAAGAAACAAAAAAAAAATTATATTTTTTCAACAACGGGCCGAAACTGTCACTTTCGCTCCCGGCGCCCGAATCGCGAAGTTGCAATTTCGGCCTCGTTGTTGAAAAAAATAGTATACACACCACGGGAGGTAAAATGGCGACCCAATAGCACACGTTTGCCACCCTCGCCTTCGGCTCGGGGGGCAATTTACGTGTACTATAGGCTCACCAATACTTTACCTCCCTAGATGTGTAATATACTATTTTAATATCATGGTGATGCTTTTGAAGGCAATGCGTGTAGGGAATTGCTGAAAGAGTCAGATAGACTAAAAGATCCAGAAATATATAAAGATGTAGGTATTTTTAAAGTTATACCGCAAATTGCAGCTTTCAAAGCTACGGATAAGGTGGTAAATTGTTGTTTCACCTCTGGAAAAGTAGGACCTTCACTTGATAATTATATTAAAGAACTGAAAGCAGCTTTGGAAAGTCTTGAAAAACTTTAAGAAACACTGAAAATTCACGTAATTCTTTCACATGCACAAGAAGGTTTTCAGTTCATTGAAAGAAATAATGGCTTAGGTTTTTGGTCAGAGCAGAGTGGTGAATCAATTCATCGTGATTTCTTGAAGTTTTGGGATCGTTATAAAGTAAACGGTTATCATCGTGAGACTTATTTACCAAATTTACAGAAATTTGTCGTAGAATTCTCATCACTACACCTTTAACTCTTAACAGTATCTTATCGTTATTGAACAATATTTTATATAATATGCTGATAATAATAAAAAAAATAAAAAACCGACAAAAAACAAAAAAAACAAAAAAAAATAAGAAACCGACAAAAAACAAAAAAAAACAAAAAAAATAAAAAACCGACAAAAAACAAAAAAAACAAAAAAAATAAAAAATCGACAAAAAACAAAAAAAACAAAAGAAAAAACAAAAAAAACAAAATAAAAAACAGAAGAAAAACAAAAAAAATAAAAAACATAAGAAAAAACAAAAAAATAAAAAACAGAAGAAAAAACAAAAAAAAATAAAAAACCGACAAAAAACAGAAGAAAAAATAAAAAAAATAAAAAACAGAAGAAAAAACAAAAAGAACCAAAAAAAAACCGACAAAAAACAGAAGAGAAAACAAAAAAAAATACAAAAAACACAAAAATGTGATCAGTTAACCACTACATCCTCGTCGTTGATCATGGGTTACGCTAAAAGTGGTTACAGTAAGCTTGTTCTGGAAATTATGATTTTTAAATGATTCCATTCAATTTTTTAATCGACAAAATATTTAGCAATAATGATATCAACAATAAATTATCATCAATAAATGAATTACTGAAAGAATTATACGTGTGTACACAAATGCTCTACTTGGCTTTTCATGAATGCGCTTAGCGTAACACAAAAGCATCCATAACTTGGGAAGCCAATCACTTAGGATTTTCAATTTTACATTTTTTTCATCTAAAAACAATATAGAAACTTTCTGCATTAGCTGTTTTTGGATCCATTTTCGGACCACTTTTACATGCTTGAGGAACACTGTGACTTAAAAAGTTGTTGGATGCTGGATTGACAATGAATAGAGACAAATGCGAATTTTGTTGTAGTAGAGTCACGTATTTAGGGTTATCTTAGATAAGGATGGACTTAGGACAGATCCAGATAAGGTAGCTCCGGTGGTTAACTATCCAGTACCTACAACGATTAAGGAATTGCGAAGGTTCTTTGGTATGGTAGCGTGGTACTCGAGGTTCATTGAGGACGAGGCTTGAATAAAGATACCATTAGTGAGGCTATTGCGTAAGAGACAGGGATGGACATGGGGAGAGGAGCAGCAAGCTGCTTTCAATGAATTAAAACAAGCCTTGACTGCTGCTCCTGCTCTTGCTAGACCTGATTTCGGCAGGCCTTTCAAGGTTCAGTGCGACGCTAACAACTTTGCCTTGGGGGCTGTGCTGACACAGGATCAGGAGGACGGAGAACGTCCCATCGTCTATATTAGTAGGGTCTTGACTGCTGCGGAGCGAAATTATACAACCACTGAAAAGAAGTGTTTGGCATTGCTCTGGGCAATCAAGAAGTTGAGGCTGTATCTTGGGGGTTACAAGTTTACGGAGCACAGTGCTCTTAAGTGGCTGAGAAATTTGAAGGAACCGACGGGTAGACTTGCTCTTTGGGCCCTGGAGATGCAGCAATGGGATTTTAAAATAATTCATAGGAAAGGAGCCTTGAATCAAGTCCCAGATGCTCTGTCCAGGATGTATGAGTCTGAAGAAAATGTGGTAGCTGCCTTTAAAGAGAATGGAGATCCGTGGCATCTCAACACGTTGAGCAATGTTCAGCAGTTCCCTAATAGATATCAGTAGTAGAAAGTGGAAGATTGAATGCTGTATAGATTCCGGAACGAACCACTGTTAGACCCAGTGGCCAATAGAGAAGAGTCCTGGAAATTCTTGGTTCCAGAAAAGCAACGTGATCGGGTCATGAGTGATGCCCATTGCGTTACCTCCGCAGGTCATTTAGGGGTTGAAAAGACATATGATAAAGTCGCTAGGGAGTATTTCTGAAGAGGAATGTGGTACGACATTCATAAATTTGTAGTAGGGTATGAAACTTGTCAAAAGTACAAGGTATCTCAATCAGGGCCTCAGGGACTGATGAGTAGTAGGGTAGTAGAGAAATCGTGGGTTGTCGTTGCGGCGGATATGATGGAGTTTCCGGCCAGTAAAAATCAATGCAAATATCTGCTGATATTTCAGGATTTATTTACTCGCTGGATAGAGTTAAAACCATTGACATCTGCTGATGGTAACGCGGTAGCGAGAGCGTTCGAGGAGTTAATTTTGTTTCGTTAGGAAATACCAGAATATTTGCATACGGCTAATGATAAGGAGTTCGAGAACAAATATCTGAACGATATTTTAGTAGGATATAGGGTGAAGCATATCACTACACCACCTTACTCAAGCGAATCCTGTCGAAAGTAGCAATCGCACGCTTAAAACGATGATTGCAACGTTTGTTGAGGCGGATAAATGAACTTCGGATCAACATCTTCATGAATTCTGACACACTTTAAATACGGCAATTCAATCCTCGACCCGTGTATCACCTGCGTTTTTAAATTACGGGAGACACCCAAAACCGGTAAAGAGATTACGTAGGGAGGTTGAGAAACCTCAACCAATTAGTAGGGTTGATGATTCTTTGTGGGCTGATAGGGTTCGTAGGTTAGATATAGTGAGGGATATGGTAGCGAAGAATTTAGAGAAATCGAGGGAGAATCAAGCTAGGGTACATAACCAGGGTCGGAAGGATACCAGATTTTTAGTGGGGGATAAAGTTTTAGTTAAGACGCATTTTGAATCACATGGAGGGAATAGGTTCTCAGCAAAGCCGACTCCCAAATTTGAAAGTCCTTTTACCATTATAGAGGCTAAATCCCCTAATACTTATTTATTAGATATGAGTTCGAAATCAAAAGGTCGAGTTAACAAAGTACACGTGTCGGATTTGAAGAGGTATATTCCACCACGTATTAGTAGGGAACGTAGGTTAATTCAGAATTCTTTTCCAGGAATGGCTGAATCGATTAAACTAGAACAAGTGGGGACAATCAGAAGAATTGCCGGAACCGGTCGGAGGGGTTGGGGGTCGGGGGGGACACTGGGCATTCCGAGTCTGCCTCCGGTTATTCGGCACCAGTCTCCTCGGTTTCTGCGGGAGTCTGGCCGTTGCCTTGGTTCAACTAAGTTGATGACCGAGAGACTGAGGAGGAGTAGTTGGCGGAGAAGGAGCGCCGAGTGCACCACCTGAGTCTCAACTCTCCGAAACGGGATCAGGCTCAGCGAGAGATGGTCTCCGAAGGGGCTGAGATGGAGGTGGAGCTGACACTCCCTCCACATTCAGCAACAATCGAAATAGCGTCGGTGGTATCGATACCGCCAAACATAGTTGGGTCCGTCGCTGCGGCGACGAGGTTAGAGGTCAATTTGCTCGACAATTCTGAATATGTGAGGGAGTTGGATGATTGGTTATTAGAGCATCCATCTCCCTCACCGATGTGGACTACCAGATTCCCATGTGGAATGGGGTAACGGGCGGTGGGGTGTTCTCCCGAGACTTGATGGAGGCGGGTCCGTCGAAATTGCCGGATTTAGTCCAGGAAGAGGTGACGATCCGAAAGTTGGAAAAGAAGAAGAGGAAGACGGAAAAGAACAGGAAGTACATCCCACGGCGCCAACTCCAAATGGACGATTATGAGACGATTCATTTGGTTCGGTTGCGTTCACCAACCCCGCCGGGACACCCTACCCGTAGGAATCAAGTCGCCTTAGAATTTAGTAGGGACCATTGCACAGTGGGCTGTGGAAACGGAAAAGTGCGATAAATTCTTATTCCACTGGAAAAATGAGTAAAAAATTTTTTTAGTGTATTCTTATAATTCATGCAATTCTCTATCGATATCCGTTTCCCCCGAAGGCCCAAAACTAAATTATTAATGGTGAAAAACGATAAGAATTGTGGAAAAATAGAGTTAACACGAACTCATCGAAAATACACAATCTGTGAATTGCAGTTTTGCTTTTTAGTCGCGAATGCTTATTTAACATATGCGACCAAGAGTATTCGTCGAATACTTTATCTCGAATACCGGTGTTCGAGCAAAAGTACTGGTAGAATACTTTTCGACAAGTACATTTTATATTTAAAAAAAATGTTAATTAACCCAGTAAAAATTTTATTAGTTCCAAAATGTATCAAACTGTATCAAGTGCACCACTATGTACCAAATTGTATAAAGATGTAGATTTTTTACAAGTATTGACCCACTATGGTACACTTAGATACATTTTGGTACATTGTAATATAAAATTTTAAATCGTTGTATTTATCTACCTATTTATATCGTCTATACTTACAAGGAGAGGTCACAGCCTCTGGAAAACGGATCCTAACCAAACTCTAGAATATAATTTCTACTATAAAATCATGCGGAAAGCCGGAGTTTTAGTGACCAATGGCCATTTTTACGATAGATATAAGCAAATAATGAAAAATCTCGCTGAAAAAACCGTTGAGTTTGAATGCTTATAACTCAGAAACAATTAAAGATGTACGTATAAACTAAATTTTAAAAGAAAGCTGAGATCGAGTAGATACGTTTTAATAAAGAGGAAGCTCAAATATTTTAATATGGTCAAAAGTTATGGAAGAAATAAGAATTAGCCAAAATTTTATCGCAAATTTAAAGTTACAATTTAATGATTTTTTTAGCCCAAAATTTCGTCTAATTCTTATTTCTCCCATAACTTTTGACCATATTAAAATATTTGAGCTTCCTTTTTTTTGAAACGCATCTACTCGATCTCAGCTTTCTTTTAAAATTTAGTTTATACGTACATCTTCAATTGTTTCTGAATTATAAGCATTCAAACTCAACGGTTTTTTTGTCGAGATTTTTCATTATTTGCTTATATCTATCGTAAAAATGGCCATTGGACACTAAAACTCCGGCTTTCTGCATGATTTTATAGTAGAAATTATATCCTAGAGTTTGGTTAGGATCCGTTTTCTAGAGGGTGTGACCTCTCCTTGTTTTAGATACACTTTCGTATATTTTGATAATTTTGGTACATTTCGATACATTATGGTACGTTTTGATACATGTCGATTCATTTTGGAACATTTTGATACGTTTTAGTACATTTTAAATTTCTTTATAATTTAAAAAAATATTTTTAGTAAATTTGCGAAAATATTTTAAAGAGTACTAAGATGTATCAATATGTATGAAAGTGTACCAAAACATAAATATATGAGGACGAAAAACTACACCTTCATACACTTTAGTACATTTTGATGCACTTTGCTACATTTTGATACATTTTGACACAGTTTGATACAGTATTGAACATTTTATAAAAATAATTAATTATATAAAACTTGTGTTTATTTCATTTTTTTTAATGTTTAAAATTTGTTTTAAACGAATAAAATTTTTTTTAATAAAAATAGGTAAAAGTATTCATTGAATACTGTGTTTTCATGCCAGTATTCGACGAAAAGTAGTCGATCAATAGTATTCGTTAAACACTTTTGGTCGGATACTTTTTTAAATTACTCCAAGTGTCTTAAACATCGTTTAATTTTGTTGGTATGACATTTACGTTTCTATATTATAATAATATTCGACTAAAAGGTGCTGACAAATACTTGCCCATCTATCATTTAAACATGGTTTTTTGGTAATCGAGAGAATAATTATGATAAAAATATACTTTTTATTATTACCTACTCTACATCATTAAATTAACACTTTCAACACTACACTATACTTTTCTGCCTTTAAAGTAAGTATTCGTCAGCAACTTTTAGTCGAATATCAAAAATTCAAATATTCAAAAAAAAAAGTCGAATATTCGAAAATCAGCTAAAAATAGCGAAGAAACATAAACGTCATACCAACAAAATTAAACGATGTTTAAGACACTTGAAGTAATTAAAAAAAGTATCCGGCCAAAAGTGTTCAACGAATACTTTCACCTATTTTTATTAAAAAAAGTTTTATTCGTTTAAAACAAAGTTTACACATTAAAAAAAATATAATAAATACAAGTTTTATATAATTAATTATTTTTATAAAATGTTCAATACTGTATCAAACTGTGTCAAAATGTATCAAAACGTAGCAAAGTGCATCAAAATGTACTAAAGTGTATGAAGGTGTAGTTTTTCGTCCTCATATATTTATGTTTTGGTACACTTTCATACATATTAATACATCTTAGTACTCTTTAAAATATTTTCGCAAATTTACTAAAAATATTTTATAAATTATAAAGAAATTTAGAATGTACTAAAACGTATCAAAATGTTCCAAAATGTATCGACATGTATCAAAATTATCAAAATATACGAAAGTGTATCTAAGTGTACACGATATAAATAGGTAGATAAATACAACGATTTTAAATTTTATATTACAATGTACCAAAATGTATCTAAGTGTACCATAGTGTGTCAATACTTGTAAAAAAAACTACATCTTTATACAATTTGGTACATATTGGTGCACTTGATACAGTTTGATACAATTTGTAACTATTAAAATTTTTACTGGGGTAATTAACATTGTTTTTAAGGGGGTGCCATAGTAAAAAGCTATTGACGAAGCATCGATAGTCTCCATTCCTCGTCGGAGTTGAGCGAGCGGGAAAAGTCAATGTTGTACGAGCAAGCGCTGCAGCAATACCTGCGATGCACAAAACGAAATAACAGCAATGCTCTCAATAATAATAATAATGATAATAAAGCGTCGAACGTAGAAAAAGTAGAACAAGACGAAGAAGAAGAAGAGGAAGAAGAGGGGTGGGGGGGGGGAGGATAAGGAGAACGAGAAGAGACACGGGTTCGCGATAAGGTGGAAAATACACTTGGAGCAACAGATTATCGACAGTATGCCAAAAAAATTTCGCGAAAAAGCAAAGAATCTCATCGGTCGATTGAAGCAGTCGAATAATATATCGTGGGACCAGTACGGTAGAATCACGCTAGATGGTACGCTACTACATCGCACTAGTAACCTGACAGATCTCGTTAACGAGGCTATGAGGAGTAGAAAAAGATCGCCACCACACGGCTACCATCAGTTTGCTCGTATACTGCGAAAAGCAGACATACCACGAGAATTTATTGGTCATAAGCGTCTTTGGCAAGCTGTTGCCCAAGATCCAACGTCGTTGTCGTCGGATCAGTCTTCCTCGTACGATTCCGCCACAGCTTTCGAGGATAAGAGAGAGGGACGGGAGGAGGAGGAGGAGGAGAAAGAGGGAGATTAGGAGCCTGTAAAGGAGTTAAATTTTAGCGTTTTAAGAAAAAAATTGAAGAATAAAGATTTGCGAAAAATGGGGAGGTCCGAAGACGAGGGTGTTAGGACATCTTTAGTTTTACGCAAAAAACTGCGGGAAACTGAACCGCTAAAATGGAGTCGTCTGACGAGAATAAGCAGCAAGAAAGAATAAGTGGCGACTATAGTGCACTCGACAATGTGATCAATGGAATGCCGTTTGAGCTACATCTACCGGGATATCAATTCTTGGGGCCCGGTACGCACGTTGAGGAACGTCTGATGCGTGGTGAGAGGGGTATCTATCCACTTGATGCAGCCTGCCTCGAACACGATCTCGCATACTCGGATGAAAATGTTGACCGTTGGCGTGCCGATCGACGGTTAGCCGAGCGCGCTTTTTCGAGAATGTTGTCTAAAAGTGCGGATGCCGAGGAGAAAACTGCAGCTATTATTACCGTATTTTGCATGGTCAGCAAGATTGTTGTCGACAAGATTTTCAGACGTCTCAAAAAGTGTATAAGACGTCG
Organism: Theocolax elegans; assembly: GCA_026168455.1. Taxonomy (NCBI): domain Eukaryota; kingdom Metazoa; phylum Arthropoda; class Insecta; order Hymenoptera; family Cerocephalidae; genus Theocolax; species Theocolax elegans. Next base: position 15,102,234 of record CM047430.1, read on the forward strand.
TAAGCGACGGTATAGAAGATCAGTAGCAGATGAGGAGAACGCTTGAAAATTTGTATTACGGTTTACCGGGACCGACTGCCTACGCTGGTGGCGGTAAACTTTTGCACGAAACGCTTAAAAAATACCGTCCACAGGAGGTGGACGAGTGGCTTGAAAGTCAAGATGCATATACTTTGCACAAATTGATGCGGCATCGATTTCCACGTCGAAATTACGCAGTTTTCAGTTCATACGAGGTGTGGGAGGCCGATTTGGCTGATTTCAGATCGTTAAAAACTTATAATGACGAGTGCACGTACCTGCTCGTCGTTATAGATGTGCTGTCAAAGTATGCGTGGGTTGAGCCGCTCTTTGACAAGAGTACAAAGACCGTTGCCGTGGCGCTTGAACGGATTCTCAGTGCGAATCAGGGTAAGCATCCTCTGTACTTTCCAACAGACAGGGGTAAAGAGTTCGTCGGACGCGAGGTTAGTCGGTTGCTGAAAAAGAATGGTATTACATATAGGACCGTGCGCGATCCTGACGTCAAAGCAGCGGTAGCTGAGCGATTTACTAGAACATTGAAGGGACGTATTTGGCGCTATTTTACCCACCTACATACTTGACGATACATTGATGTGTTCAAGATGTGGTCAAGTCGTACAATGATTCGTGGCACAGTGGTATAAGAATGCCACCTTCCACGGTAAATTTGCATAATGCGGCAAAAGCTCGGGAAAATTTGGCGCGACGCTACACGCTAAAACGTGTACGACAGCCTAAATACCGTGTTGGTGACCTGGTACGGGTCAGTCGAGCAACGACTGTCTTTAACAAAGCATACGAGGGCGGCTGGACACTGGAATTGTTTAAAATTGTACGTGTGGATAGAGCGCGATTGCCAGCTGTGTACATTTTGGAGGATCTCGCGGGTGAGCGAATTGACGGGTTCTTTTACGAGCAGCAGTTGAGCAGAGTACGAAAAGAGCTGACAAATTCGGTATTTGAAATTGATGAGGTACTTCGAAGTAGGGGTAAAGGCAATAAGAGACAATACTTTGTCAGTTGGAAGGGGTATCCCGAGAAATTTAATTTCTGGGTGTCTGGCAAGGATTTGAAAAGTTTACAATGAAGGAGGAATTTTACATAACACTGCCGAGTAGTAGTAGCAGATGTGTATTTCCGGAGAACACGGCTGCACATTTTACGACACTGTTACCGCAAAATTTTTACTTGCACGGAGAGTGGTGTGTGGGTCTATATGAAATACATATACCACTCACTTTCCAGCATATATCATCGGAGGTGGAGGGGGAGGAGGATGTCATTCACGAGACGATATCGAAACGTCATCAAGTGCCGTTCAATGATGTACGATTTGAATCGGTGAAGGAGAGAGTGTTACGGATTAAGCCTGGAGTATATCACGATATTGCGAGTCTCTTGGAGGAAATAAACAGCCTTAATGGTGTGGAAGGCCATCTCACGTTTGAGGTTCAATGCGGCGGTTACATTCAAGTCACCTATGCATGTACAGAGGAGTGTGCAAATTACATTCACACATTCACTCTGTCGAAAAAACTATGTAGAATACTGGGTCTGGAAAATTTCTTCTTTTCTTGTCTTGGAAAATTTTGGGTCTAGGGGTTGGTGAGGTGGCCGGCTGGTGCTAAGACGCAAACTCAGGGTAAACGTATCTGCGACACGAGAAGGCAGTGCGCCAAGCAAGGGAGGCAGTGAAAACCCATAGCCCGACGGGAAATACTATGAATACCTGGATGTAAAGAGGGTACATCATATAAACCGGGAGGTCGGCGTTCGGATCGCCGATCGTGCACGCCCGGACCGCACGATAGTACGAGGGCCCGGGCTTTCTTCGCCAGTTAGTCGGGCTGCCCTGTAGCAGCGTGTGTAAAAATTAAACTTGCTGAGGTTGCTCCAGGTGGCACCAGGAAGGGAAGCGGCACTCGGAGATTTAAATTGTATTTGACGAGGCCACGATACGTTTAAGGCTCACGGTCAAACCCGTCAAAACGACAACTGCTAATGGGTGATCACCGAATAACTTGCTAGAGTTTACTGCGTCGTGTAATCTAGAGGATGCTCAAAGAATACACTAATATAAAAATGAATAATGAGCAAAATAAATAAACGCTCAATGGTGCACAGACAAGAAAATATAGGGGTTCCCAACCCCACAGAAACTACAGTTGCAGCAACAACAATAAAGGAAAAAAGTACTCATAAGAAAACGGGTAAGCGTGGCCTGTCGTCTTCCTCGGAGGGGGAGTCGAAGGACCAAAAGAGATATAGGCCAGGGACTAGTAGAAAGGCCGAGAACAGTTTGAGCTCCTCTTCGGAATCAGACATAGAAACAGAAACTGAGGTCCGTCCTGAATGTAAGAAAGAAAGGCATATATTGGAAACACCAATGTATGTAATGCAACAAATAGAGACGATAAAGAAGTACATCGTCAAAAAAGACAGCGAGAGAGCGCATACGGCTCTCCACAACATTCATGCGATTATGTCAACTTTAATCGCAAAAAGTGCGTATCTGGAAGAGCAGATAAAGTCGATGAATGAAAGAGAGAAAAGCAAACAAGAGTCGTACGCAGGGGTCGCGAAAAGACTTGTAGCGCCGAAAGAAACGGCAAAACAAGTAAATATAAAGAACCCGAAAAATCACAAACTAGTGATAAGACCGAAAATCGCTGAATCTTTTAAGACAGAAGAAGAGATGAAACAGAAATTTCAGACGGACTTCAGGCCGAGAGTAGAGAAAGTGCAGATAAGAAGCCTACGCACAATTAATAAGGGCTTGCTGATAGAAACGGAGAATGAAGAATCTCTGCAAAAGATTCTCAATAAGAAAGAACTAAGGGCAAACTTCGAAATGACGAGACCAACAAAACAGAGACCGAGGTTGATCATTTATGACTTACCTAAGAACATAAATGAGAAAGAAATAGTCGAAATTATAGCTGAACAGAACCCATGCACACAAAACGAGGCCAAAGGGCAGATAATCCCGAAATTTAAAACCGGGAAGAAAGAGGGAACTAAGACGAACTGGGTAGTAGAGGTTACACCAGAAATGAGAAGCAGGCTATTAGAAAAGAGGAGAATATTCGTTGACTACCAATCTTGTAAAGTGCAGGACTTCGTGCTAGTCTCCAGGTACTATAAGTGCCAGGGTTACGGACACATAAGTAAGGTATGCCATAATGAGGTGTACTGTTCTCATTGCGCCGAAAAGGGTCACTCCTTCGATAAATGCCCGAATAAGAATAGCCAGAAAAATTGTATTAACTGTGTAAAGGCCAAGAAAAAGTCAGAACACAACGTTCTAGACACAAAATGCCCATGCTATATCAAGGCATTAGAAAGGCTTGTCAATAACACGGATTACGGAGAGTAAGAACAGGTTATTTGTAGCTCAACTTAACGCCAGGAGATCGAGAAGGGTAGTACCCGAAATCAGGCAAAAAGCGTATGAAAATGGGATACAAGCTTTAATGTTACAAGAGCCGTATACAAGATCGAATAAAGTGATGGATTATGGAATGGGAATAAGAATTGTCTCTGGAAAGGAAAACCCATGGGCTGCTATAGCAATAACAGACCCGAACGCAGTAGTTTTGCAAATATCAAATCTCTGCATGACACACTTTGCGGTTGCAGAAGTCTCGATACCATATAAGGTATATCTTATAAGTGGATACTTCCAACTAAAGGATGATATCGAAGTGCATCTTAACACGCTGCAAACAATTATTAATGCACTGGAAGGAAAGAACTTTATTATTGGTATTGATTCTAATGCCCGATCAGCTTTATGGGGTCCAGTAGACACAGATGCAAAAGGAGAAAAGCTAGAAGAGTTCATTATCCAGAATAATCTGTGTGTGATAAATGACCCTAATAGCATAGCAACGGTCGCAAGTGAAGTCGGAGAAGGACACGTAGATGTAACAATAGCCTCACCTAATATGATCGAAAGAATACATAACTGGTAAGTTCAAAGGAACTGGACTTCCAGCGATCACAGGACTATAACGTTCGAGATAGGAGAAATGGATGTAAGCGGGAGATACAGAAACAGCGAAAATATGAGGCGTTACATGATCAGCAAGGTTAAATGGGGTTTATTTATACACACTCTAAGAGAAAACTGGAAACCAATTCCGAACTATCACGATACAGGCTCAACGATCGCCGGCTTGAGAAACATAACCAAAGGCATAAGGATGGCATGTGACAAAGCCATACCAACTAAGAATAAATCAAATAGGAAAGTCCCATGGTGGAACGAAGAACTGACTCAGGCCAAAAAATACACGAACAAATTGAGACGGCAATTTCAAAAGGAAAGAAACCCAGAACAAAGGGAATATAAGAAAAGGGTTTATAAGTCGGCCAAGAGACATTATACAAGACAAATTGACTCGACAAAGACCCATAAATGCGAAGAGTTCGTAACCAGACAAGGCAATGACAATCCATGGAGCTTACCATACAAACTGGCCGCCAAAAAGGCAAGGATTAGAGACATCGCAAGTAATATTCTAACAGATAGTGGATACACGATGACTTGGGAAGAAACAGCAAAACAGATACTAGACCGACTGTTCCCCGACGATAAAATATACTCAGAGACACAAGAGCAAGCGAATATAAGGCTGCAGAACAATAGATATACAGACGAATACAGAGAAACGGAGGAGTTTACAATAACAGAGATGGTACAAGTGGTAAAGAAAATGAAGCCAGGTAAAGCTCCAGGAATAGACTGTTTCGATCTGACAATAACTAAAAGTGCTCTAGAGGTAGTCGGCGAAGATCTGTTAAAGATATACAATAGATGTTTAAAGTATGGCATCTTTCCGAACATGTGGAAAGTTGAGAAGGTCATTACTATTAAAAAAGGAATCGATAAAGATCCAAGTCTCCTAAGCTCGTATAGACCAATATGCCTTTTATCTATATTAGGCAAAATACTGGAAGGACTGATAATCAGAAAACTGGAAAAAGTAGTGGAACCCAGTCTTTTAGATAAACAATACGGCTTCAGGAAGAATAGATCCACAGAAGATGCGATAGTCTATGTAGTTAATAAAGTGAAATAATCCAACAAGAAGTACGTTATCATAATGTTTCTTGACATAAAGGGAGCATTTGATAACGTATGGTGGCCGGGAGTACTGGAAAAGCTAAGACACATGAGATGCCCCTGGAGACTGTATGAAATAATTAGGGATTACCTCTGTAATAGGAAAGTAATTATTTCCGAAGGTGGCAACTTTGCGAGTAAAGATGTGACAAAAGGTTGTCCCCAGGGCTCACTACTGGGGCCGATCCTATGGAACGTAGTGTTCGACGAAATACTTCACGCATTAGAAAGAGAAGGACATGAGACGATAGCCTATGCAGATGACCAGGCAGTGATAGTAGAAGTAGACTCCAGGAGAGAACTAGAAATAAGAGGACAAGCTGCAATTGACATGATAGAGAGATGGAGCAAAAAGGTCAAAATGAAACATGCACCGGATGAATGTGGCATGCTCTTAGCCAAGGGAACATTCCATGAAAAATGTTACCCAGTAATTAAAATAAATGGCAAGAGAATTAAAAGACAGGAACCAGTAAAATACCTGGGAGTTTCATTTGGCAAAGGCTTAAGTGTGCAGCATCATGTCACGGAGATCGCAATGAAAACCAGAGGAATCTTCCAAAGGTTAGCGAGATTAGCTAGAGATGAGTGGGGCTTGGGCTATCGTTCTCTGAAAATAATATACAAAGGGGTATATATACCAATTATAACGTACGCAGCAGCAGAATGGTTTAAACTCGCAAATAATGTCCAAAAGAAAAAGCTCATAATGTCACAAAGATTTGCTCTAATGAAGACAACGGGAGCATATAGAACCACTTCGGCTGAGTTCATCACAATGATAACGGGTCACTTGCCGATAGATCTGGAATGTGAAAAAAGAATAGGAATGTATTACATAAGGAAGAACAAGGAATTTAAATACATGGGCTACACATACCAGACGGTGGAGAATCCTCTACCAGGCAATGAATGGAAGAGAAAATACAATGCAAGGTGTGAATTGGACAAGGAATTGAGGAAAGTGTGGTAGTCGAGGTGGGATAACTCTATAAAGGGCAGACATACATATGAGATAATGCCAAACGTGGAAGAAAGAAGGAAAAAGACGTGGCTTAAACCGAGCAGGTATCTAATGCAAATTCTTAGTGGACATGGAAGTTTTCAAACTTTCAGAATGCGATTTAGCTTTGTAGAATCAGACCTGTGCAGCTGCGGAGAGATAGACTTCCCGGAACATGTTATATGGAAATGCGTGAAGTACGAACAAATAAGACTAAAACACATGCAGGAGACAGAGGCAGGAATGAGAGACACAAAAGCCTGATTGGAAACAAAGGAAGGGACCGAGAGGCTGACAAGGATGACAAAAGAAATCTTACTCGCAAAGGATGCTACGGAAATTCTAGAAAGAGATTTAGTCGTAGACATAGTGGAAACTGAGCAAGCAGAAGAGCTAAGGGAAGAGAATGAGTGAGTAGGTTAGGGATAGACAATATTCCAGAAAGTAGATAGACAAGAGAAAAAGGAAAAGCATAAGTGAGAAGGGAATGGAAGTGGTAAGGTTAGAAAGAATTCCATTGTAACTAACAAATGAAGGAATAGGAAAGGAAATAGATACAGAGGTAATCAAGATAGCTTATCATATTAGACAATAGGTAAACTAACACTTTCTAATAGATAGAATATAACTGACGAGAATGAATGACGATGAAAGAGGAAAAATGGCAATGGAGAGAAAGAAGAAAGAATGGAGATGAAAGATAAAGTTTGAAAGATAGTATGAAAGGGTATGAAAGTTAGGGAGAATGAACGGACGCTAGGTAGGAACTCCTTCTTTTATAAAAGTAGATAACAACAAAGAGTAACCAAAGTAGGGAAGAAGAAGAAAGAAGAGGAAGAGAGAAGATATTAGAAAGAAAGAAGAATAGAGTAGGAAGAGAAGGAAGAGAGAAGAAAGAAGCAGCAAAAATAGAAAGTCCTAGTCCCTAGTTCCCCAAAAATAGAAAGGATAAAATAAAAGTAAAAGGAATAAAAAATAAAAAATAAAACCGAAGCACAAGAGAGAACATAGAAAGAGTTGAATCGCAAGAAAAGGAAAAGACAAATGCGAACTCTGGAAAGTTCCGTAGTCCAAAAACCGTCACAGTCTAAGATAAGGAAGACAAGTAGATAGCAAAAGAGACGTGACAAGGACGACCACCGGTATGCCAGAGGCGAGGTACGGCGGCAATGATCGATGTGTTAGACATCGATCTAGCTCGGTTTTTTTTTTTTTTTTTTTTTTGTTTGAGTCTGGAAAATGAAAAAGTAATCTCGTGTGTGGGCGAGGAGGAGCATCGTGTTATCGGTAATCGTCCTGCAAATCTAAGTAATGGAGTGCCAAATGTTTTGATGGTATATAGCAGTATCTGCCAGCCATATGTCACGGGTGACACAAACTCACGACTGCAAAATTATACGTACGGTGCGACCGAGATTAGAGGTTTCGCACCAGTCATGTATCTACCACTACTCTCCTCGTCCTTCCAAACAATCGAGTTTGATATAAGAAGATAGATTTGACTATGGAACGTTGACCGTGATACTTCATTTCAAACGCACAGGCTAAAAAATGTCAGATTTTGACGAATTGTTTGGCGGTCAGGGGGAGGAGGAACTCAACACATTCACTAAAATGCAAAGTGGTGGTGGTGGTGGTGGTGGTTATCGTGCACAGTTGGGTGGTGGTGTGGGTAGCTTTTTAAATGGTTTAAGTCGTCGTGCCATGCCTATGATAAAACGTGGTGGTGTAGCTGTCCGTAAGGAGGCCATTCGTGCAGGTGGACGATTTGCTGGTGACGTTGCTATCGACAGACTACCAATCAAAAATGCTTTTCGTCACCGGGTAAAAAAGGGTGGGGATAACCTCAAAAGAAAGTTTCAAAACGCATTAGACAAGATTGTTGATGGTCCACCGTCAGCTGATAAACAAGAAGAAGAGAATGAAATAGAATATAAGAGGAAACTTAAAGTACAAATACCTCAATCGGTTGGAGTGTACACAGCCAGAAACAGTAGTAGTAGTAGTAGTAGTAGTGAGAACCATAAAAAGAAGAAGAAGAAGACGAAGACGAAGACGATGACGAAGAAGAAGAAGAAGCCAGAAATCCGTACAGCAAGAGATATATTTGAATCGTAAAAAAATGGCTTTTTTACATAGTCACTCGTGCGAGTCTACGAAGACGGAACTATCCCTCTTTGATATTCCGTCGACACAGACGGCGATCGAGAGTTCGTATTGGGTGCAATTCAAACCAATTTAGTCTTGGGCCGATCAGTCACCTATAGAATTTACAATTCCCGGTACTACCGAATACTTGGACTTATCGCACACAATACTCAACTTACGTGTTAACATTGCACCTGTGGGGAAACCGAGCGACGAAGCTACATGCGGACCTATAAATAATTGTATGCACTCTCTATTTAATCAAGTTAATGTATTGTTTAATCAGAAGCCCGTTTCACCGCCGAACAACGCCTACGCTTACAGATCTTACATTAAAACTCTACTCAATTACGGGCCTGCAGCAAAAAAGTCACATTTAACGAGTGTTTTGTGGTACGATGATACACCTGGCAGAATGGACGATTCGTCAGATGGTAACGAGGGTCTATTAAACCGACAAAAGGTTATGATAGGCGGTAAAGTAGATTTGTTGGGTCATTTACACTGCGATGTCGTTAATCAGAGCAGGTTATTACTAGGTGGCGTCGAGGTTAGAGTGCGTCTTGTACGCTCACGCGACAGCTTCTGTCTTATGGACCCTAACGGTGAATTTACCGTGAACATCACCGAGGCAACGCTATTTGTGCGTTGTTTAAAAATTAGTCCAAGTGTTTCACTTGCCCACGAGAGGGCATTGACTAAAACGACAGCAAAATCTCCACTTACCCGTGAGGAGGTTAAAGCTGTAACACTGCATAACGGTATACACGGAGAGACAATAGATAATATTATTTTGGGCCAGCTACCAAAGAGAATCATCATTGGTTTTGTCGAGAATAAGGCGTACAATGGCGACAAGAATCTCAATCCATTTAATTTTAAAAACTTTAACATTAATTTCTTGTGCTTGTATGTGGACGGTGTGCAGGTACCGTCGAAACCGCTACAACCAGACTTTAAAAACAGTAAAATGTACGTCGAGGCGTATCATACTCTATTTTCGGGGACAGGTGTACATTTTTTGAATTTTGGAAATTCCATTAGTCGTGAAGCTTATGCAAACGGTTACTGTCTGCTTGCGTTTGACTTGACAGCAGATTTATCGGCAAATGATACCTCGCATTGGAATTTAGTAAGAAATGGTAGCGTAAGAATAGATGTGAGGTTTGACGACCCACTTTCTACTGCCGTAAATTGTGTAATTTATGCAGAATATGAAAATTTGATGGAGATTGACTCGTCGAGACAGGTTATAATTAATTACAGTGGCTAATTTGAAGAAATGATTTGTAAACAACAACATGATGATGATAATGATGATGATGATGAGAGAGAAGGACGGAGAAGGATTGTACGTATAAAGGACGCTGTTTTCTGGAGCAATAACGCAGTCGTCGTCTGTACGAGTTAGTTATAACATTATGGATTTCGTGATTGATATTCAGTGCTTTAAAGATAACAAGAATTGTGTTTTACTGAAAGAGGTGGCAGTTGTTGCTTTAAAGCATGACTTTAGTGCACATTGGATCGTATCTCCTACGTGAAGGTTTAAACGTTTAAAGAAGGACATTTTGAAGCAAAATAATTGGCTGACGCTGTATCATCATGGTTTAGATTGGCATGATGGTGACGTGACGCAGAAACGTCTAGAAAAGAATTTGCAAGATATTTTTAGCAGAGCCCGCAAAATATACGTAAGAGGAAGGGAGAAGTTTGAGTTTATCAGGAAGCTGACTACGCGTGAAACTATTAACTTGGAACTCGATGACTCTTGTCCGCCGTTTAAGCATTTAAATTGGAGTGAAAAGTATTGTTTACAGCACGCTGTGAAACCCTGTTATTTGCAGTATAGCTGCGCATTGAACAATGCATTTCGACTAAAGTGTTGGTTAAGTAAACGAGACAACTTGGAGGGAGAGTGGTCGTTTGACCCGCCTCTCAATCTCTGCGATGAATACGTTCGAGATTCTGGAAATTCTGCGGAGACTAAAGATCCATACGATTGGGGTGTACCCCGCGGACGAGATACCCCAGATATGGTCAAGGCCAGCTGGTCTTGTTTTCAACACGCAACCACGGAGGAAGCGTGGTGAACATTGGGTGGCTGTGTACGTGACGAGAGACGGCACGGGGTTTTACTTTGACAGTTTTGGTGTGCCACCATACATAAATCGTATTCCTCCATACATAAATCGTATACACAAAAAATTGCAGAAAATTTAAGTAGAATCGTACGCGCTTACAAAGCACATTTTCGAACGCTTACGGCTACTATTGTATCATGTTTTTATACTACATGGTGAGCGGCTTAGGTTTCACGCGTTTCTTGGAAAACTTTTCGTCGAACTTTGTAAAAAATGACGAAATTGCAAAAAAATTTCTAGAACGATTACGTTTGTGGAAATACCAATGATGCTTACACTGATGATTTGTGAACGAGGTTTGATTGGTGCCCCACTATCCGAAAAGTAGAATAAATGGCGACGATTTTGCGAGAGGTTGGATCAGTCTCTTTTGAGCTCGCAAGCGAATAGTTGTAAAGCAAGTGGAGAGAAAAAACATCATGGCTGCACGCAAGTACCGCTGTCATCAGGTATTACCGATGGTCTACGGGTTAAATAATTCATACAACAAAATAATACTTGTCGGACTGGAGAATTCTTCGATCGAGAGTCAGGATTTTCGACCGACGATACGCATCAGCGGTCAGGATTTTTGCGGACTTGCATTTTCCCCGGAAACATGGGAAGCCTTCAAAAGTCAATTTGAAAAAATTGATAAATATTTTGACGTTTATGAAAGTGACGATTTATTGGACCAGCAGATTAGCATCCCTGGGTACATTATTCGATTCACTATTAGCTATTCGGATCGAGCAATCGAGCTGATTGAGGATACGCAGAGGGACGAGGAGGAGGAGAGCGAGGAGCTCTAGAGCAATCAAATTGAGAATCAGAAGAAATTTGTCAAGCGTTGCCGCTGAATTATTACCTGCAAGTCAGTGAATGAGATACGTTGAATGGTTACTTGCTAATTATGGTATGAAACCAGTTAAGAGATTCGGTAAACTGTGTACGTCGTCTCACTGATGAATCGATTTCCCTGGAAAACGTAGACGTTTCGTTTAAACTTATAATAAAATATAAATAATATATAAATTACTGAATTTGATTTATAGATTAGAAGACAGAGTGATAAAGACATATCGAAAGTCGATGTCATAAAATATACTTAATAATATAAAAACACAAGCAGCAAACAGTTTTAATAAAACATTCAAACTCCAGAGGAAAAAATTAACATTATTAATTTTTTTTTTATTTTTCAGCTTACCAAGAACCCGAGGAGGGTTCATACAGCTTTAAACATTATTAATAATAATAATACAATAAAATATTATTTTATTATATATTACACATTCCAAACTAAATAAACATTAAAAGTAAATTCAATTGTAATAAGTACATTGAAAGCAAACTATAGAAGTATTTTCAGTTCACTTTTACAATTTTATAACTCATTTTCCATATTTTCAATCGTTAAGGAGATGTAAACCCATTAAAACAAAATCAGTATTTATTTTTTATCAAGCAAACAGTATACTTTATCGAAAAAAACGCTCTGTAACGGTGTTGTATTTACATTAAAGATAGTCTATGAATTTTTTCAAATTTTTTTATCAATAAATCAACGAGATTTTTGAGCAGCCGTGCAGCTTTGTTTTTAGCTATATATTACCGACCAAAAAATGGTTATTTCGATATAATTCATTTTAAATTAATTATTTTGAAAAATCGCTCTGTAACGGTATTCTATTTGCTTTCAACATTACCTGTAAATTTTTTCAGATTTTTAATTCCATTAGTTTTTTAAATTTTTGGGATTTTAGATGTAGGTTCCTGTAATTTGGGTATCACATCGCCTTAAATGCATATTGTTCGAACTATCTATTTTTTTCTCTGAAGTTTGAATTTTTGGTTAAAACCGTTTGCTTCTCGTGTTTTATTCTTATTATTCAGTACATTTGATGACATTGATTTTCGATATATCTTTATCACTTTTTCTCCTAATCTATAAATCAAATTCACTAATTGGTTTATTATAAAATTACAGATATATTATAAAAAAACAAACGAAAATAAAAACTACCTCGTGGTTAGAATAATTCTGGTGCATGCCTTTATGATGCGGCATTTCTTTATTCACACTTTCAGGAAATGAATCCACAGATGACGAATACTTTGACCGAGATGATGTCGGCTGTTGTTCGAGCGACGTTGTTGGTACAGTTAATTCGACATTATTATGTCTAGTACAAAGTATTACTTATTGACGCAAATAGCCGCGTTGGTAATAATTAATATAGAATTTTGTCGGTCTTGCTGAGCTAACCTCTAACACCTCTAAGAACTCCAAGTTGCTCGCTCGAAAAGGCACGACAATTCGCCGCGTATCAATCCCGAGGACAACATTATGAAGGCCACAAGCCGCCAGACATAAACGAAAAGAAGAAGCAAATAAAATGACCAAATTTTAAAAATTAGTAATACAGAAAATTTTATCTAAATGTGTTCTCAGTGTGTTCCATCATCGTTGACTTATCACTCGTAAGCTCATTCACTTTTTCGTAGTCTTGACAACTTCTTCAAATTTACCCATAGTGTCCGCATCGTGTTGTTACTATGTTCGATCCATCTGGTAATCGGCGTCTACGATTTCCCGATGATGAAGCTTCAATACCGCTTGCGCTTTCCAATACGCTTCTGTTGCGGCAATTAGCAGTTAACGATCTCGAGAATTCATTTAATTTAAGGTTAAAATTTATAAAGTATACATTTATGTTTATTTAATGATAATTTGGATAATCGAGATTTAAAAATTTGCAAATTAACACGAATCTTTCATTTAAAGTTTACTTAAAAAATATCCAATCTTAACATAAAATCAATAATTTCCAATAAATTATAGAAAATTTTTTAAAAACTTAATTCACCTCTACTACTCTGAAATCTTCGATAGTTTTAAATTTATGGAGATATTCTTATAATTTAGTGTCAACAAGAAGTTGATCTAAGTACTTATAATACTTAATAATTTTTCCAGTCCATAAACATGATCTAAATAAAATTAATTTAAATCTTATAAACCTATGTTTTATTTACAAAGATGATTTTAATCTTTACAGCAATATTTTTTTATTTAATTTTTTTAATAATATAATTCAATATAACAATTTCAAAATATAAATTTTATTTGTACCGTAAAATACAATTTCTATCTAAAAATCCTAAATATATATCTTATGTAGATAAATGCACTTACCACTTTTATCATTTTTCGCTGTTTCCACTTCAACATCTTTATAAAGTTGTGGTCTGAATTTTTGTTCTAAACCGTAATTATAAAAAAAATTCAAAACAGACATGTAAACCCATAACAATATCCTTCATATCCTTCACATACATCTCCATAAGTACATAGTGCAATTGAAATTCTTCAAGAAAAATGACCAAAATTGGAAGAGTGTGTTCACCTCTTTCTCCATACCAAGGTTTTTACACTCTGAAATAAAAAGAGATTCCATGAATTCTAAAGTGAATGATGACTTTATGTAAATTTTATAAATAATGAATACAACAACGTGATTTATGTCAACATGATTTTAAAACATATTATAATAATCATCATCACATCAGGAATTTATAACTTAGTTACAAAAAGTAAATTCAAGATTTTTTAATATCTTACCTTTTAAACAACGTGAATGATATTTATGATACGCTTGTTGAGTGAAACCGTTTACTTTCAATAATGAATGACTAGGATGTTGGAAAGTTGACAATGATTGCGGAGCACTACCGTAACTACTAGCTAAGAAACCTTCGTTTGAACTAGTATCAGCACTACTTATGTAAATATTTGTTCATACAATATTACTACACAAGAATAATTACAGGAGTGCAGTAATGATATGTACAGTGCAAGTTTTCACCGTGTGTGTCGGTCATGATAAGATTTGTCAATTCAACCACAAATTCATATGGCAGGCAGGCACATAATTAACAACAGTATTTAGTATATACTGTAACGAATCAATGTAATATTTGATTATATTACATTGCTCGTTACATTCTCTCTCTCTCTGTCTAGTCTGTGTATTAATCTTTACAGATGTTACAGATCGACGTTCGACGATTTTCGGCCATTTTCGCGGACCTTCGTAAAGGTAAAAGTAGGGAAAGAGAGAGAGAGTTTTCGGTTCGTAAGTGCGAGAGCACTTAGATTAAACTCAACCGTCGAGAGACTAATCTCAACCGCCGAGAGATTAAATTCAACCGTGTGATTAATCTCAACCGTCGTGAGAAACCTTGTTGTGTATTCTTCTCTTCATATTTTGATCGCCCCGTGCTTGTGATCCTGGTGCTGTGCTGGTGATCCAGTGGAGTTATATTAGTTTGTTTGGCGACGACGCAGCCCAGGAAGCTAAAGAGTAGCGACTACGCAGACTTTGCCTGGTTGTTTAATCATCGATCGCGGCTCACGCACTGTAGGTGCCAGTTTTGGAGTCTCTCTCTCTCTCTCTCTTTCTCTCTTTATTTATCTCACGTATATATCGACCTGCGTTTCGCGCGCTGCGACGCGCCTGTATTACTTTTTTCCCGAATACATTTACTTTTGTTATTAATTGAATATTGCATTGTTGCTTATTTAGTTGTTTACCCCTTTTTCTCGCGTTTCGCTAAGTGAAGATTACCGCCGCCTCCGCCTATACGGCTTATTATAGTCGTATTATTACTGAGCGGCCGATCGTGTAAATGAGACTATTATTTTAACGGTTCTGAATAGTTATTATTTTATTGCATTTATTATTAAAAATAGCAAAACCGTTACAATACAATACATTGTATCTATACACTTATACCTGGAATATAATGATAATAATAATAATAATAATAATAATATAATTCATAATTATCTTATAAAATATCTTTAAATTTAATTATAATGTATTCTACAATTTAAAACATAAATAAAATGGAAAAAAATAATTATTACTTAGTTATTGACAACTTACGACAACTTAATGTTTTCAAAAATAAATAAAATATAAATCTTATACAATAAATAAATTAACTAGACAATAAATAAAAATTATTTACCATCAAAAAATAGTTATTATTCTATTATTTTCAAACACTGCCAGCATTGGACAAATATTGGATAAGAGCTTCCGCTATTTTGTAATGCTCACTTAACTTTATATTAGAATAACTCATATCACACAGTAAAACTTGATGAAAATCATATAAAATCTATGTGTATCTGTTATAACGGTAAGCGAGTTACCGATCAGGTGAGTAACCGAAAAGAGTATCGAGATTGATGCGCGCGCAGGGAACGCGCGCGAGAATCGTGCGCGGAGAGAGTACTGAGAGAGTTCGCGCGCGATCGGCAACAACATCGTGTTGACAACTGATGAGAGATTTTTAACGGGAAATAAGAGATTAAAGACTGGTGCATTTAGTGTGTGGGTGTGAGGTTTTCTCCCCACCAACCTCCACGTCGGCGTGCAGAGCAGCACGTCTCACGGGCAGTGAGAAAAGGAAGCCAAGAGTCGACCGCCTTCCCGACCGTTGGAGTGAGAGAGAGAGAGATAAGCACGAGGACAAGCTATCTCTCCTTTGCCCAGTCGTCCGAGGAGCGATATTTAGACAAGCGGTAAGTGGTGCACCACGTTGAGACCCGCATGCTTACATAATATTTCGCGTCCCGATTTACCTGGTACGGTCCAGGTGAGGAAGCGTTCCTCCTTTTCCCCCTCTCGTGACAATACCCGCACGGATAGACAGGGCGGTGGTTCGCGGGAGCCACTTCACGAGAGAAGGCGCGCGTGACGTAGGAAGCTTCTACGTCAAAGCTCTCTACATCAGAGATACATACGTCACACGGTGTGACGTATGCCATCAGGTTAAGCAGCCGAACATTCCCGGATCGGTTGCTTGTAACTCGTCGGTTAATAGGGTTTAACTACTTGTTTCGCGCTGACCTCGGAGGTAGTCATCGATACGACTCCCCGTAAATTGTTAACGTAAACTTATTGTTTATTTATCAAAAGGCGCGATAGCACCTGCACGCAAGTATGCAGGCGCGTAAGCCCTTATTATACAGCTAACTAACCCCTCAGATTTTTTATATTTTCGTACATTTAAAATTATACTATCTATTTATGCAATTACAAATCTCACATCTATTTTTTATATAAGTTTTCACTTTACAATAAATCCGGTTTGAATTCATAAGTGCATAGTGGAGAAATTCGATGTTATTACAGTTGCTTGCTGAATTCCGATTCTCGAATTTTTGCTATTTCCACTTTCTTTTTCATTCGATGGCAACAAAAAGAGATAGCGTCATAGGAGATGCGAAAGATAGAAAGAGACGAAATTTTTTCCATCCCGTGAGAGAACGCCTACAGAGGTAAAAACTGTTAGCAAGTTGTTTGAGAAGTGGCCGCAAAGTGATATATATATATATCTCTATAATATATAAATATTTCGCCGCCGCCGCCGCCGCCGCCGCCGTGTCTACGAATTCAGCATTCAACATATATATATATATATATATGTTTCATATATATATGTTATATCTCTCTATATAAATATTTCGCCGCCGCCGCCGCCGCCGCCGTGTCTAAGAATTCAGAATTCAACATATATATATATGTCATATATATGATATATATATATATGTTATATATATATATATATATGTCATTTATATGTTATATATATGTCATATATATGATATATATATATGTTATATATATATATATATATATGTCATTTATATGTTATATATATATGTCATATATATGATATATATATGTATGTCATATATATAAGTGTGTGCGTGTGTGTGTGCATGTGTGTGTGTGTGTGTGTGTGTGCGTGTGTGTGTGCATGTTTTTTTTTTTTTTTTTTTTTTTTTTTTTTCTTTTTTTTTTTTTTCCGAAGAGGTGGAGAAATGCTTAATGCACCATGACTGGAGCCATGCGAGACTCCCCGTGTGTGGGACTCTCCTACCGAAGGATGTCGATAGGCATACCCACTAAAACTCCACCTCTTTTCTTACCTTTATTCCCCCGCGGAAACCGCCGCAAGGCATTACTTCGCGGGGGGAGGCACGGCTAGATTAGCCCACTACTGTTGCTATCGCAACTCCTGTCTCCTCTTCTCTTCTGATGAGACCCAGCCTGTCCACTACGGACGTACAGAGGGTCACTACCGCGTTCCATCCCTCCTGGGAGTCAAGCAGGCACGCCCCGATGCCCTCAGGGGTGAGGGGACCGCTCCAAGTGACTTGAAACTGGTCCCGTTCCTCCCTGAAACGAGGACACCATAAGAGTACGTGTTCCACGTCTTCGTCCACCCCTGGACAAGCCGGGCACTCTGCGCTGCCGTAGACCCCTATACGAAATAGGTAGCTACGGAAGCATCCGTGCCCGGTCAGCACCTGGGTAAGCTGGAAACTGACGAAGCCGTGTTTCCTGCTCGCCCACTCCTGGATCCGCGGGATTATGCGGTAGGTCCAGCGGCCGTCCCTGGCTGAGTCCCATCTCCGCTGCCACTCCTCTACGGTCCGCAATGACCATCGGTTATGGCAGCGATTCTCTTCTACGCGTCGCCCACCCTCACGGTGTCTTTCAGCTCTCTCGGCTGCCAGGAGGTCGAAGGGGGCGGTCCCCGCGATCACCGAGAGCGCAATGTCAGATACGGTTCGGTACGCCCGGGCCACCCTTAGCGCAGCTATCCTGCAGGCTCTCTGACACGGAGCACCAAAGCTCTTGTGCCTGTTCAGGGCATCAGCCCAGATAGGAGCTCCGTATAAAATTACGGAGCTCACCACCGAGGCAAGGAGAGACCTTCGCGGTTGCTGGGGTCCCCCGATGTTGGGCATGATGCCCGCCAGCGCACGGGCCACCCTTGCCGCCTTTGAGCCCGCGTTCGCGAGATGGTGTTTGAACGACAGCCGCGCGTCTAGTGTGACCCCTAAATACTTCAAGGTTTTCACCGACCGTATCCGTTCTTTACCTACCGTGAAGGTGGCGGTCCTCTCCTTTTTTGTGCGAGAGATGAGCACCGCCTCCGTTTTTTCCGCCGCCAGACTAAGTCCGTGGTCTCTCAACCAAGTGGCGACCACTTCTATAGAGACGTCTCCGAGATATTCGATCTCTTCGACACTCTTTGCGACCACCACTAGCGCCACGTCGTCCGCAAAAGCCACCATCGAGACACCCTCCGGAAGTTGCTGCCTAAGCAGGCCGTCATAGACAACGTTCCAGAGTAGGGGCCCAATGACCGAACCCTGCGGCACGCCTCCCGTGATGTTGTGGGAGTGCACACCGTCGTCGGTGTCGTAGAGCAGAGTACGGTCAGTCAGGTAACTCAAGGTGACCTCCCTGAGATAGAGTGGCACTTGGAAGTGCTGCAGGGACAGCATGATGTCGTCCCATCTGGCCGAGTTGAAGGCATTCCGGATGTCCAAGGTGATGATGGCACACATCCGCCTTGCACTCCGACCAGCATTGATGGCGTTTGTGGCTATGCCAACAACTCTGCCTACAGCATCCATGGTCGATCGACCCTTTCGGAAGCCGAACTGGTTGTCGGAGAGGTCTCCGGCCCGACCGATGGCCTCTGCAAGCCTGGCGCAGATCACCCGCTCCAGGAGCTTCCCAACTATATCCAGTAGACAGAGCGGGCGGTAAGATGATGGCTCCTCCGGGGGTTTGTTTCCCTTTGGTAGGAGTACCAGCCTCTGCGTCTTCCACTGGGCCGGGAAGCAACCTTCTCTTAGGCATGCGTTGAATGCGTCCAGGAACAAGCCCGGAGCACTCATCGCCGCTGTCTTGACGGCCAGGCCAGGTATTCCGTCAGGCCCTGGAGCTTTACGTACGGAAATACCCTTAGCGGCCATCCTCAGTTCGGCTTCACTAATGTCTGGCGACTCGGCTGCACCAATGGTGGCCATCAGGCCCGTCTCTACTGCCCTTTTCCGATGTTCTGGAAACAGGTGGCGGACGACTCCGTCCAGAAAAACTGGGTCGGTGGGTGCAACAGCTCCCCCGGGGTTGATCTTATTCATAACCGTTTTATACGGTCTGCCCCAGGGGTCGTGGTCCACCTCCTCACAGAGCTCCCGCCAACACCTTCTCTTGGCAGTCTTGATGGCCACCTTGAGATCCCTCCGCTTTTGTTCGTATTCTGCGGAACGATCTTGGAACCGCGGTGTTCCCCTCGCTCTTTGGTGCAGCCTTCTGGCACGCAGGCACTCACGTCTCTTTTCTGCGATGTCCTCACTCCACCAGATTATCGGTGGGCGGCCGCGAGGGTTAAACTTCACGGCCATAGAGGCATCGCAAGCCGCTGTTAGGGCATTCGTGAGGCCTCGTGCTTTTTCTTCGGCGGTTCCCTCCACTTTTTCCCCCTCAAGGGAGCAGAGGAACGTCTCACGATCAAACGTGGCTGGTGCCCATCTCTCTCTTGCTCCTCTTCCTGCTCTCTTTGTCCTCCCGCTGGTCAGCTGGAGCTGGTACACGAGTGCTTGGTGGTCACTACCCGTGTAGCGATCGCTAACTTTCCAGCCGAGTCCCCCTCCCCCCATCAATCTTGGATCGACGAAGGTGAGGTCGACTATGGACGACTTGCCGGCTTTGGTGAAAGTCGGGGTTGTCCCTGTGTTAGCGATCTCCAGCCCCAGTAGAGCGAACGCCTCGAGAAATGCGCGACCACGCGCGTTGGTCTTGGCGCTGCCCCAGTCCGTCGCCCAAGCATTAAAGTCCCCACCGATTGCGACCGGTAGCCGTGAGGACCGAGCACTGGTGACGACTGCATCCAGAGATCTCGCAAAGTCCTCGGTGGAATCGCTGGGCGGGAAATAGCAGCTGTACATGCGTACCCCCGCCACCTCCACCCAGGTGAAGCTGGGAAGGGGGGCGACCATCTTTCTGGAGATGTGTATATTTCCACATACCCAGATGGCCGCCTTGCCCGTGGCATCCCTTACCCAGTTCGACTTCTCGAGATCCCGGAACTCCTCGCTGATGATCGCTACGTCCGCTCTCTCCTCTCTGACCAGCTGGGACAGCAGGTCCTGGGCCACAGCGCAGTGGTTGAGGTTTATTTGGAGCACCTTAATCATTTTTGATGTGTGCTCCTTCCTCATGCGAGGTCTTGGCTTTGGCCTCGCAGTCCACTGCTTTGTGGCCCTCTTGGCCGCACCGATAGCATTGCGCTGACCGGTCGACTGCGCTCTTGCACTCCCTCGCGATGTGTCCCGATTCGTGGCATCGGTAGCAGCGCGAGGATATCTCTCGCAGTCGAACTCTGCAATTGACCCATCCGATCCGGAGCTTCCCGTCTTGCAGCAGTTTTTTGGCTGCTACTGCCGGAAGCTGGATGGTCGCAGCTAGGGTGCCACTGTAGGATCCCCTGGTTTTAATATT